>JARQOD010002003.1:0-86126 GCA_033576555.1 Oophaga sylvatica | reverse complement strand
ACCAGACAGAACCCACAGCCCCCAGCCAGCCCACCAGAAACCCACCAGACCCCAGACCAGCAGACCAGCACCACCACACCCCACACCCCAGACCCAGCACCCAGACAACCACCCACAGCACCAGACCAGCCAGCCACAGCGACAGCCACCAACCAGACCACAGACACCACAGCACCAGACCACCACCGCCCAGCACAGACCACACCCACCCAGACCACCACAGACAGCAGACCACCACCACCCAGACCAGCACAGACAGCCCACCCAGCCACAGCCCAGACCACCACACCCAGACAGACCACCAGCCCAGAAGCACCAGCCACACCAGACCAGCACAAGCCACCCACACACCCAGCACACCACAACACCAGAACAGACCAGACCCAGACCCAGACCACCCCAGAAACACCACACCACCAGACCACACCCAGACAGACCAGCCAGCACGCACCACCAGACCAGCCACCAGCCCCACCAGACCCAGAACAGCACACAGCCACCAGCCAGACCCACACCACCCCACGACCACCCAGACAGACCCACCCCACCACACCCACACCAGAGCACCAGCCCACACCAGACACCCAGCCAGCACACCCAGCACCAACAGCACCCAGACCCCAGAACCACACAGCCACACCCAGACACAGACCAGACACAGAACCAGACCACCAAACACCCAGACCACACAGACACCCCCACAGAACACAGCAGCACAGACCACCACCCACAGCCACCCACAGACCAGCCCAGACCCAGCCAGACACAGACCACCACCCCACAGACAGCACAGACCAGACCCCCAGCACAGACCAGACCACAGACACACAGACACCAGACCAGCCACAGACCCCAGACACAGACCCAGACCCAGACCAGACCCAGCACCCAGCACCCCACCAGACCAGAACCCACAGCAGACACCCACACCCACACAGACCACACCACCACACCAACCACAGACCACAGACCAAGCACAAACACACAGACAGACCCAGACACACAACAGACAGACACACCAGACCCCAGACCAGACACCCAGACCCAGCCACACACCCAGCAGACACCACCACCAGACAGCAGACACCACCACCCCCACACCACAGACCCGACCACCAGACACCAGACCACCCACAGAACCAGACCACCCCACCACCCAGCCCAGCAGACCAGCAGAGACCCAGACCCCACAGACCCAGCCACACCCACCAGACAGACCCAGACACCCCACCCCAGACCCAGACGACACGACACCCAGCCACACCCAACACCCCCAGACAGACCACCACCACAGACCACCAGCCCACAGACCAGCACAGCAGAACCCAGCCAACAGACCAGACACAGACCAGACCCACCCAGACCAGACAGCCCAGACAGACACAGACCACAGCCACAGACCAGACCAGACACAGCCACCACCACCCACACACAGACAGACCCACCCCAGCACACCAGACCCCCCCACAGCACCAGACCAGACCCACCAGCCCACACAGACCCGACACAGCAGACACCACCAGAACACAGACCAGACAGACCAGCCACAGACCCACACACCCACCAGCCCACAGACACCCAGACAGCCCCACAGCCCACCCCAGACACGACCCAGACCCAGCCACCACCAGACCAGCCCCACCAACCAGCCCACACAGACCCACCACCACAGCACAGACAACCCAGACACACGACCCAGACACCACAGACCAGCCCCAGACCAGACAGACCAGACCACCCAGACACCACCCCCAGACCCCACACCACACCAGACACAACACCACACACAGCCACACAGCCAGAGCAGCCACCAGACCCACAGCACCAGACAACCCACACAGCCCAGACCAAGCCACCACACACCCCCAGACCAGCACCACCACACAGCACAGCCACACCCCAGACCAGACACCCAGACCACACAGCCCACAAGCCCACCAGACCCACCAGCAGCAGACCCCAGCACCCAGACCAACAGCACCAGCACCCAGACACACAGCACAGACAGCAGCACACAGCCCACCAGAACCAACCACCGCACAGACCACCCAACACACAGCCCCACCACACCAGAACCCACCCAGACCACCACAGCACCCACAGACACAGCCAGCCCACCAGACGACCAGCACAGCACAGCACCACCACAACACCCACAACAGACCCACACCCAGCACAGCAACCACCCACAGCACACCACCCAGACACCCACCACACCACACAGGCCAGCACCAGCCCCAGAACCCAGCCCCAGACAGCCCAGCCACCCACACAGACACAGCAGCACCACCACAGAGACCACACCAGACCCAGCCAGACCCAGACCCAGCCACAGAACCCAGACAGACCCCACAGAACACCACAACACCCAGACCCACCAGCACCACCACCCCAGACACCAGACCACAGCACAGAACCACCCCACACACCACAGAACCAGCCCAGCCAGACCACCCCAGAACCAGACCCACCACACTCAGACACACCCAGCCACCAGCCAGACAGACACACACCCAGCACAGACCCAGACCACCAGACAGACAGGACCACCACCAGCACCACCCAGCAGACCCACCAGCCACCCACCACCACCAGACACCCCAGACCAGCACCAGCCAGACCACAGCACCAGCACCCCACCAGACCCACACCAGACACAGCCACCACAGACCACCACCAACAGCACCAGACCACCCCACAGCAGACAGCACCCCAGACAGCACAGCCCCCAGCCACCCAGACCAGCACCAGACCACAGCACAGACCCCAGACACACACCCAGCACCCGCACAGACCAACACAGCAGCCCCCCAGCCAACCAGCCAGACAACGACCCAGACCACACAGACAAGACCCAGACAGCCCAGCACAGCCAGACCAGACCAGACCCCACCCAGACCCAGACCACACAGACCCCACCAGACCACAGACAGCCAGCACAGCCAGACAGACCAGCCAAGACCCCCCAACAGAACCAGACCCACAGACCACAGAAGCCCCGCCACACACCACACACCAGACCCCCAGACCCACCACCCCAGACAGACAGACAGACAGACCCCAGACACCCCCAGACCACACAGACCACCCACAGACCCAGCCCCCCCCCCCCCCCCCCCCCCCCCCCCCCCCCCCCCCCCCCCCCCCCCCCCCCCCCCCCCCCCCCCCCCCCCCCCCCCCCCCCCCCCCCCCCCCCCCCCCCCCCCCCCCCCCCCCCCCCCCCCCCCCCCCCCCCCCCCCCCCCCCCCCCCCCCCCCCCCCCCCCCCCCCCCCCCCCCCCCCCCCCCCCCCCCCCCCCCCCCCCAAAAAAAAAAAAAAAAAAAAAAAAAAAAAAAAAAAAAAAAAAAAAAAAAAAAAAAAAAAAAAAAAAAAAAAAAAAAAAAAAAAAAAAAAAAAAAAAAAAAAAAAAAAAAAAAAAAAAAAAAAAAAAAAAAAAAAAAAAAAAAAAAAAACCAACCCAGACAGACAGCCAGACACAGACAGACCCCACAGACCAGACCCACCACCAGCCAGACACAACCAGACCCAGACAGCCCCAGACCCACACAGAACCCCAGCCCCCCAGACCACCACCAAACCCGACCCCAGCCCAGACCACCAGACAGACAGCCACCACAGCCAGACAGACCACAGACAGACCCACCCAGCCCAGCCCCACAGACCAGACCCAGACCCAGCCAGCAGACCACAGACCCACCACCCCAGACAGCACAGCCAGACCCAGACACACCCCACAGACCAGACCAGACACCCAGACCAGACCACCACCCAGCACCAGCCCAGCCCACAGACCAGACACCACCACCACCACACCAGACAGCCCCAGCAACCAGCACCACCAGCCCAGACAACCACAGACCCAGCACCACCCAGCCCCACACCCAGACCACCCCACCAGACCAGACCCCACCACCCACAGCAGACAGAGACCCCACCAGACACCACCCAGACACCCCAGACCACAGACACCCAGACCAGCACAGACCACCCGACCCCCAGACCCCCACACCCCCACCAGCACCAGACCACCAGACCAGACAGACACCCCCAGCCAGCCAGCCCCCAGACCAGCCCCACCACCCACCAGACCCCAGACCCCAGCCAGACCCAGCAGACCACACCCAGACAGACCACCAGCCCCAGCACCAGACCAGACCCCACCACCACCAGCCACCCCACAGCCCAGACCAGACAGCCAGACCCCGCCACCACAACAGACCCAGCGACCAGACAGACCCCAGACAGACACCCCAACCACCAGACCACCCAGCCAGACACACCCAGACCACCCCACCACCAGACCACAACCAGCCCAGACACCCACCAGCCCCCACAGACCAAGCCACAGAACCCAGACCCAGACCAGACCCACCAGAGACCAGCCCCCCAGCAGACCCCAGACCAGACCCCCCAGACCAGCCCCAGACAGACCACCAGACCCAACCAGACCCCCAGAGACCACCAGACAGACCACCAGACAGCCCAGACCCAGACAACCAGACCCCAGACCCCCAGACCAGACCAGCACCAGACCCCACCCACAGACAGCAGACAGCCAGCCAGACCCCAGCCCAGACCAGCACCCACCCAGCCAGACACCACCAGACACAGCCCCAGCCCACAGACACCCCAGACCCCAGACCCCAGACCCCAGACCAGACACCCCCCAGACCGCAGCCCAGACCACCACACCACCACAGCCACCCCACACCCAGACCCCAGCAGACCACCCAGACAGACCAGACACCAGACCAGACCCCAGCCACCCAGACCCCCCAGACCACGACCAGCCAGACCAGACCCACCAGCACCACCAGCCCCAGACCACACCCCCAGACCAGACCCCAGCCCAGACCCACAGCCAGACCCCCCCCAGCAGCCAGACCCAGCCACCAGACCCAGACAGCCAGACCCCAGACCACAGCCCCAGCCCACCCAGCACAGACAGCCACCACCAGACCCAGACCAGACACCCAGACCCACCAGACAGCAGCCAGACCCAGCCACCCACCACCAGACCAGACCCCAGCCACCAGCACCCCCAGACCAGAACCCAGCCCAGCAGACCAGACACCCACAGAACCAGCACCAGCCCCCAGACCGCCAGCAGACCCACAGACCAGAACCCACCCCACCCCACCCAAGACCAGACCACAGACAGACCCCCAGACACCACCCAGCACCCCACCAGGCCACCCCACCACACCACCCAGCAGCAGACCCACCGCAGCCCAGAACCCCAGCCAGCACAGCACCCCCACCAGCCAGACAGCCAGACCCCCCAGACCACCCCAGACCCACCAGCCCACCAGACCCAGACAGACCCAGACCCCACACACAGACACCGACCCACACCAGACCCCACAGGACCACCCGCCACCGACCCCAGCCAGCACCCCCAGCCCAGACCCAGACCAACCCAGCACCAGCGACCCCCACCAGACCACCCAGCAGCCCACCAGACAGACCAGAGACACCCCAGACCCAGCCCAGAACCCACCCAACACCAAAGAAATTATACACATAAATAAAAACACATAAATTAGAGTACATACTCACCAATCCCCTATTCCCGATGCCATTGTACCCTGTAATAAAAATAAAATAATTAAAGAACCTATACATCACCTGTCCGCCGTAGTCCGATAATAACGAGTGTCCCGCGTCAATTCCGGTCTAGAACGCTGACATGGGGGGGTGATGTCAGCGCTCTAAAACCGCCCTGCGTTGCACTGACATCGACACCGGTGAGAGAATTACGTCATTCCGTTCATTCTCTCACTGGCAATGCTGGGTGAGAAAATTCCCATGTAGCATTGCCATAAAGTAAAGAGAATGAACTCAGTGATGCAGCAGGACCCATTGTCTCCAGTCAGTGCATCATGGGGGGCCCCTACAAAGCAGTGCCATCACCTGATGTCATATTCTATAGGGGAGGACGTCTTTGGCACATTCGTTTTTAATTGGACTGCGTGGGAAACAGGGGGGTGCGCCAATATCCAGGGCCCCCTTCCTAGGCTTTGAATTATCAGCCACAGCTGTCTGCGTAGCCTTTCTGGCTTAAAAAATTACATTTTTTGGGGTTCCTATTTTAATAGCCCGGAAGGGTGCTGCGGGCTGTATTCATAGCTGGGAAGTCCATGGGTATTAACCCTTCCCCGGCTATAAAATTGGCCCGAGCCATCAGCTTTCCTCTGGGGAGAAAAATTTTGCGGGAGCCCACGCCATTTTTTTCCCTATTTGTTTTTTAAAATTAATGCTATGCGTGAAGATTTTGTGTGTGTGCGCGAGCGCATGGGTTTTAATATTTATGTACCATTCTATTATCTATCTAATTTCTATCATCTTTTCTATCTGTCTATTATCTATCTATCTGTCTATCATTATCTGTCATTATTTATCTGTCCCTCTTTCCCATCTATCTATTTTGTCTATTTCTATCTATCATCTATTTATTATTATTTTATCTATTATCTATTTATTATTATCTAGCTATCTGTCTATCTATCTATTATCTATCTTTCTATCTGTCTTTGGCAGGAGTCACACACCGTTTTAAAAATTGGACCGTTTTATACGGCCGTAATACGCAGAAAAGTCCCGTGAACAGTGATCCTTTGTCCCGTGTGCAATGCGAGGATGCGATTTCTGCATCAAAATCCGTGTGTCCCTCGTATGGCCCTCCGTACGGCGAGATTTTCTCGCCGGCTTGCAAAACCGACATAATATGGATCCCAAAAGAAGTTTTAAAATCAATAAGAATAGTTATATACCATAGAATACATATTTATATACATATATGAATGTAATTTGTGGGCACATTTTTAGAGTACATACCCCTTGCGAGAAAAAAATGATCCGTTTTCTGGATGGAATTAAACGGTCCGATTCTATGCAATTGAACTTTCGATTGTCAGGTGATTCGTATGCGATTTTTTTTAATCGCACCATCCGTTTTCCATCCATATGCAAATACATTGTAAAAAAAAAAACTGTACACAAAACAAATAATTTATACATATATATCTATATATATATATATACATATATATATATATAAATGTGTAGCCCTGGTACACAATACCAGGAGGATGAGTGGAGAGGTAACAGTTTAAGGTCTCTTCATACATCATGTACACTTCTGACCACACCAGCAGGGGTGTGGAAGGGAGTGATTTCTAGTCACGTCAGTTTCCTGTCCTTGGACAGAGTAGACGTGTCCAGTTTGAGCCTGTCAGCAGTTCAGAAAGTGGAGGCTGGTACAGTGGTCAATTCACCTTAGCCTAGTCAGAGCTGTGCCCCATGGAAGAAAAGACTGAAATATCTATCAAGAGTCGAGCAAATCGAAGGGCAAAGTGAAAGATTATTGAAAAAAGTGCTTTGGCTTGGAGAAGTCCTGCACATGCTACCGGTCACTGGGGACCGAAGGATCACTATTAGCTACAAGATAGTGGTGAGAAAACCAGGGATTTACCGGACCCTAGGTCGCGGCAAACAGCCCATATGTCAGTACGTACTGGAGTCAGGTGGAATAAGGGACTTTGAGTCAAGCGCAGACAAAAGCAGGAACCTAGTTTCATCATTGGAAGACTTCACCACAAATCTGAACTGGGGGAACAGCTTGGAATAGCTGAAATTAAAGAGGGAACTACGCTGCAAGCTGGTTGTACTCATCGTTATTGGACAGTAAGGAGGCCCCTAACTTGTTAGCTGTTGCTCAAAGTCATCTCCATCAACCCATCAGCCTCCCTGGGGACCTGCCTTACCATCTTGCAAGTAAAGGTATGGAAAGACGCTGACGGTGTGAGACTGAGTTATTTATTTGCATGCCTGCACAATCCCTACCTAACTACCGACCTGAGGGAAAGAGTCCCACCTGTAGGGGACCGACATCTAGCTGCATCACCATCCCTCAGAGTTCTATAGCAGCGCTGGTACAAATTACCAGAATACTACAGGTGGCGTCACGAACTGTATATAAATCTATCCCCTGTAAATATTCCCCCAACATACGCCAGACCGCCAGGGCCACAGACCGAGCCACAGCTACCTGTGACAAACCCCATAGACTTCCATGGGCTCGGCTCTGAGTACCCATTGCCCTGGTAATCCACAATTGTGGTGGCGGGTCGACACAAAAACTTTGGCGTCACGAACAGGATCCGAAACTTGCAGCATTGCGAGCCCTGTGTGCCTGTGGAGTGTTTTGGTGAAAAAGACTGTTGCTATTGTTTGGCGCCAAATACCGCCATATTTGCCGCCAGATTCGCGCCCTAAGGCGCTGGAGAAGAAGGTGGGCGTACCTGAAAAAGCGCGCAAAGTCTTGGACACGCCCCCGGCTCTGACTCTTCGGCAGGTCCTGCAACAGGAAGTGAACGCTCTGACATCAGAGCGCCTGCGACGAAGGTCCTGTTCCCACTGTTGGTGCCTGTGAAATAGCAGCGTCTGAAACCCGGTAGGCTCCGTTTAACAAGGGGGCGCTAAGATGTCACAACAACCGGCTGACAGTGCGGCCCGGCCGGAGGCCCCAATCCCCGCACCGCTTGGTATTGTAGCGCCAGATGGGGGGCAGGCCTGCACCCAGTCCGGTAGTCCCGATCATGCCACTAACGCTCCCATATATGCCTGGGGCGAAATGGCTTCCCCAGTACAGCGGTGAGCCAGGCTCATTAGCAGGCTTCAAGCGGAAGTTATGCAGCATCCTAGAAATGTACTCCATGCCTGAGAGACAAAGCTGCTGTGCTAATAGGGCAGCTAACTGGCGCTGCTGAGAGGGAAGTGGAGACTTGGGATACCGTTGATCAGGAGTCGGTACCTGCGATTTTCCCTTAAGCTACATGCCATATTTGAAGACCGCCAGAACGGATCTCCGGATGGCCTTCTATCACTGTTCACAACAGCCAGGTGACAGCATCCGGGACTACGCTTGCCGACTACAGGGAGCCCTGAGAGCCCTCAAGCAAATTAACAATTTAAATGCTATCGACGAGAATAGGGAAAGCTGAAAGAACAATTTTATACAGGGATTGAGATCCCAGAGGAACGCAGAACTGTAAATTGGTGGTCCTTAGATCATCCAGATGCTACCTTTGATGCCCTAAAGGACATGGCAATAAAAGGGCTGCGGCCCCTGGGCAACCTGAGGTGGCCACCCAACATCATCAGGGTGAAGTCACTCTGGAACCGGCAGTAACCCCCTGTTCCCCGTTAGTGGCTGAAGCCAAAGCGCAGGTGACACCTCCTAGTGAATTGGACTGTCTGCGCTCAGAGGTGCGCCAGCTGACTAAAAATCTGGCCGCTGTGATGAGTGCCCTACAGCTGCGGAAAGAGGAGGAAGGGAAGATCTTGTTAGCTGACTGCCCAGAGGCGTTCCGTGGATGCACCGGAGAAGAAAGAAGACGTCGCCCCCCCGGAGGAGGACAACGCCACCCCCAGGAGCAACCTCTGATCAACACCCTCATCGTAAGAGAGTCATCTGTTACGCTGCACCGGAAAGGTCATCTGTCTCCACAGTGTCCTTTAAACGGGCAGAACCTGGGTCCAAGGGCCAACACCCAGGGAATACCCGTCAGGCCCCTAGACTGGAACCGAGGTATGTGGGCGGGCGACCCTACCTTTTCTATTATCCTAGATGGTATTGCTGTTCCAGCCTTGTTAGACACTGGGTCCCCGGTGACCCTAATAACCTGATGCCCTATATACCAAGTACTGGTCAATGGACAGTCTTAAACCTCCGAGCCTTGACTTTACTGTGTATGCTTCTAATGGTCTTCCTGTAGAAGTACTCGGGACAAAATGTGTAGATGTAAAGGTGGGCAGAGAGGAGTTGAAAGACCAGGGGCTTCTGGTAGTAAAGACTGTAAATGAGGAGAACGGTTTAAATATAATTTTGGGTACTAAATTATCGGGAATTGTTTGGGAGAAGTTGTGTTCTTGCTTCAACAGCTCGCTGAGATTGCCCGACCAAGGCAGAAAGGAGTAATCCAAAGAGAGATCCGGGCCCTGGTGTGTCAGCAGCAAGCGAAGCTTACCGACGGCGAAAATTGGTAATGTACGGGTCACTGACTCGGATCCTATTGTGATACCCCAATGAGTGAAATGATCATCTGGTGCAGGGCAAACCATAGGTCTGAGAGGACAGAATTACCAAGCTGTAGTAGAACCCCACATTCAGAACATAGACCCACACTTATGATGCTAGAGGAGTAGTAGAAGTGGTGAATGGAAGAGTACGGTACGGCTTCTCAATTGGGGAGAGGATGAGGTAAATTTACCCCGTTATGCAACCATGCTAAACTTCATGCTGTTGATAATAATTCTATTCTCCCGGCTGAGTCCTTAGACTCCTGTCAAATAGCGGAGGACAATGACCCAGCAACTCAGGTGGCGGAATGGTGTCAGCAACTCCATGTTGGGACGGACACCACTCCCGCCCACCAGAAGCAAGGGGTATTACGGGTGGTGCAAGAGTACGCCCAAGTGTTTAGCAAAAATCCACTGATTTTGGGATAATTAAGGGAGTACAACATCATATCCCTACAGGCAGTCATCCTCCCATCAAGAGCGGTATAGGCCCATACCTCCAGCTCATTATCAGAAGGCTAAAGAAATGTTGAATGATATGAAGAAAGCCGGGTGATAAGGGATAGTTGTAGCCCCTGGGCAGCCCTCTAGTTCTGGTAAAAGAAAGATGGTAGTATGAGAATGTGTGTGGATTACAGGCAGGTGAACGCATAACACACAAGGATGCATACCCGTTACCACGTATAGAGGAATCATTAGCTGCTCTGAAAACGGCTAACTACTTTTCTACCCTCGATCTGACTAGTGGTTACTGGCAAGTGGCTGTGGCTGAGGAGGATCGTGAGGAAAACGGCTTTCACCACCCAATGGGGCTCTGTGAGTTCGACAGAATGCCGTTTGGGCTCAGCAGTGCCCCAGGAACATTTCAGAGAGTGATGGAAAATTGTCTGGGACATCTCAATTTTGAAACCGTGCTGCTATACCTAGACGACGTTATCGTGTATTCCAAGACATATGAGGACCATCTGAAGCACCTGACAGAAGTGTTCGAGTCCCTGTCCAGGTACGGGATGAAATTAAAACCCTCAAAATGCCATCTACTCAAACAGAAGGTACAATACTTGGGGCACATCGTCAGTTCGGAAGGAGTAGCGCCGGACCCAGAGAAAGTCACCGCCATCCAGAAGTGGCCGGAGCCGAAGAACCTTAAGGAAGTGCGACAGTTCCTGGGACTAACGGGTTTACTACAGGAGATTCGTGAAAGATTACACGAAGAAGGCAGCTCCTTTACAGGACCTCCTAGTAGGACAATCCTTAAAGAGCAGAAACCCTCCCTTTAACTGGGTAAAGAACAGGCTGAAGCATTCCAAAAGATGAAAGAGATCCTTACAGGTGATGAGATCTTAACCTATCCTGATTACAGCCAACCGTTCCTGTTGTACACCGACGCCAGTAATGAAGGGTTGGGAGCAGTTCTCAGTCAGAAGCAGAATGGCCAAGAAAAAGTCATCGCATATGCCAGCAGAAAACTCAGGCCAACTGAAAGGAATCCGGAAAATTATAGCAGCTTCAAGCTGGAGTTTCTGGCGCTGGTCTGGGCCATTACTGAAAGATTTAAGCACTATCTGGCCTCCAATAAGTTCACGGCGTACACAGACAACAACCGTTAACGCACCTGGAAACCGCCAAGCTGGGTGCCATGGAGCAGCGATGGATGGCTCGGTTGTCCAATTACCAGTTTACTATCAAGTACCGGGCAGGTCGAAAGAATGCTAATGCTGACGCGTTTGTCCCGAATGCCGCATGACTCTGATACGGAAGAAGAATCGGACGACTAGAAGAAATTGAGCTACCTGCGTTCCATCGAAATGGGGTAGTCCACGAGCATCGAGTCCACAGAAAGCAGTATGGTGCAACATTAATCCTTTACCCCATCACAGCTGGAAAGAGACTCAGGACAGTGATCCAGTGGTCAGCCGCATCAAGGAGTTGTTAAGACAGGAAGGCTCCTCTTTGGAAAGGATGCACCCATGTCAGCCAAGCTCTTGTGGAACGAGAAAAGCAGGTTGTTCCTATACCGTGAGAAGTTGTGCAGGAGATACGTCAACCCCAGAACCCATGAGATGGTCTGGCAAATCGTGGTCCCCAAGGCAGACGTCCCAATGGTGTTGGAAGCATACCACGATCAAGCAGGACACTTTGGCTGGAGAAAGCTGGAGACCCTGTTGAGATGCCGGTTCTACTGGGTAGGGATGCGCAGCTCCATCGAGAGGTGGGTGTCGGAACTGTGGACCCTGTGGTCTCAGAAGAAAGGACTACGGTAGTCAGAAGGCACCCCTGCAACCTATCCGGACGACTCGCCCCCTGGAGATTGTGGCCCTGGACCACGTCAAACTGTCGCCAAGTAGATCTGGATACTCATACGCCCTGACCATGGTGGACATTACTCCAGATTTCTGGTGGTTGTTCCAGTTAAGGACCAGACCGCAGTGACGGCAGCGAAGACCTTTCAAGCAAGCTTCTGCAGACCGCATGGGTATCCCGAGCAAGTCTTAACCGATCAGGGACCTGCTTTCGAAGCTGATTTATTCAAGGAATTCTGTCACATGTACGGGTGCAAAAAAATTAGAACGACACCATACCCCCTCAAACCAACGGTCTTTGTGAAAAATGAACCATATTGTCCTTGACTTGTTGAGATCCATACCGTTGGAAGACAGAAATCGATGGCCGGACTTACTACCTGATTTGGTTGATTTGTATAATCATATACCTGTAAGTTCAACTAACTGCACTCCAGCCTATCTTATGAGAGCAAGGCCTGGAAAACTACCAATGGATCTAGAACTTGGAGTGGTAGAACCGGAGGCAGACGACGCCGTTGAAAACTGGGACATCAATCGGCAAGAGCAATACAGAAGAGTACAAGTCTGCGTGGAGGAAAGTCTCAATAAGGTACGGGAGAAACAGGAAGATGTTTACAACCGAAATGCTCCTGCCAAGCCTTTGATGCCTGGAGAGGTAGTATTAAAAAGAAAAAGGAAGATGCACAAACTGGATAACCAGTGGGAGCAAGAACCCTACGTCATACAAGATTCTAAATATGACACAGAAAAGTTTGTGTCGTCAGTAAGGACGGAGGAAGAACAACAATCACTGTGTCCAGAGATCATTTGAAATTGTGTCCAGAACACTTAAAGCGTTGTGAAAAGAACCCTGTCCTCAATCAAGGAGAAAGAAAGGAAGAGGTCCTACACACAGATCTGGGAGATTTTCCCGCGGATTGGCCCCGACTGGGAGATGCTGTGATAATTCCAGTGTTGCAGTTTTATCAGCCACAAGAGGAAATTCTACCTCCAGTTGTGCCTGTGGTGCCAGTCGAGCCCGTTCAGGAGTTACCCATCCCAGCAACACCTCAACCTGTGGAATCTCAAGAAGGATCATCTGAAGCAGCGCCCCATACTATGGGATCCCCTGGTGAAGCTGACTCACACCGCCCAGCCATCAGTACGCTTGCCAGATCCATAGAAAGATTAAGGCAGTTCTATAGTTTGCCGTTACGCAGTGCAGACAGATCGCAACTTGATATACCTGAAGCTACACCCGTAGATCAGAGCGAACCACCAAAGGGAAGTTACCCATTAGATATCAGCAGTGATTATAACGAATTTATGTGAATATTGTAAAAAGTCTTATATATATATATTGTGTTTTTCCCTATTATGTCTTATAATGGACTCAGAGGCTGAGGACTGAGCCAGCCCAAAAACTGTATCCTGTAAATAGTTGCACTAAAGTGCCTTTTTAATGGTTTCACATGAAACCTTGACTTACCTCTGAACAGAAAACCCGTGTGGTGTGGCACTGAGTGAGGTCTGCATTTGGATGTCCTGCAGCCCACCCAGGACCCACGTTGAAGGTTTGGTGCGGGTCCTTCACAAGCATATTGTCTATTTATATGAAAATGTTATTTAATATTTGTATTTTTCTATAATGTTTTGTTCGCAACGTTCAAGACATCCTCACTCCCGGATGGGACGAATTACTGTTTAATGTTGATGTTTTCATGCATAAACAAAACTGTCTCTTTATATTTTACAGCCCGGGAGTGCTGTCGTTTACCATGGGGGAATGTGTAGCCCTGGTACACAATCCAGGAGGATGAGTGGAGAGGTAACAGTTAAGGTCTCTTCATACATCATGTACACTTCTGACACACCCAGCAGGGGTGTGGAAGGGAGGTGATTTCTAGTCAGTCAGTTTCCTGTCCTTGGACAGAGTAGACGTGTCCAGTTTGAGCCTGTCAGCAGTTCAGAAAGTGGAGGCTGGTACAGGTGGTCTAATTCACCTTAGCCTAGTCAGAGCTGTGCCCCACTGGAAGAAAGACTGAAATATCTATCAAGAGTCGAGCAAATCGAAGGGCAAAGTGGAAAGATTATTGAAAAAGTGCTTTTGGCTTGGAGAAGTCCTGCACATTGCTACCGGTCACTGGGACCGAAGGATCACTATTAGCTACAAGCATAGTGGTGAGAAAACCAGGGATTTACCGGACCCTAGGTCGCGGCAAACAGCCCCATATAGTCAGTACGTAACTGGAGTCAGGTGGAATAGGGACTTTGAGTCAAGCGCAGACAAAAGCAGGAACCTAGTTTCATCATTGGAAGACTTCACCACAAATCTGACTGGGCAGAACAGCTCTGGAATAGCTGAAATTAAAGAGGGAACTACGCTGCAAGCTGGTTGTACTCATCGTTATTGGACAGTAAAGGAGGCCCCTAACTTGCTTAGCTGTTGCCTCAAAGCTCATCCTCCATCAACCCCATCAGCCTCCCTGGGACCTGCCTTACCATCTTGCAAGTAAAGGTATGGAAAGACGCTGACGGTGTGAGATGAGTTATTTATTTGCATGCCTGCACAATCCCTACCTAACTACCGACCTGAGGGAAGAGTCCCACCTGTAGGGGACCCGACATCTAGCTGCATCACCATCCCCTCAGAGATCTATAGCAGCGCTGGTACAAATTACCAGAATACTACAGGTGGCGTCACGAACTGTATATAAATCTATCCCCTGTAAATATTCCCCCAACATACGCCAGACCGCCAGGGCCACAGACCGAGCCACAGCTACCTGTGACAAACCCCATAGACTTCCATGGGCTCGGCTCTGAGTACCCCATTGCCCTGGTAATCCACAATTGTGGTGGCGGGTCGACACATATACACAGTACAGACCAAAAGTTTGGACACACCTTCTTATTCAAAGATTCTTATGTGTTTTCATGACTATGAAAATTGTAGAATCACACTGAAGGTATCAAAACTATGAATTAACACATGTGGAATTATACATTACACTTTACAAAAAAGTGTGAAACAACTGAAAATATGTCTTATATTCTAGGTTCTTCAAAGTAGCCACCTTTTGCTTTGATTATGCTTTGCACGCAGAAAAGGTGAACGGATGGACTCTACATGCCTGGTTCTCACCGTGAAGCATGGAGGAGGTGGTGTGATGGTGTGGGCAGGGCCAGATTAAGAACATGATGGGCCTGGAGCTGAAGGGGCGGGCAAGGGGCGGGGCAAGGGGTGGGGCCAAACACAGCAATTCACAAAGGCCAAAAATGTAACGTAAAAGATATAAACAAAGTAAATATATGATACATGCCTAATATAAATACAGTGGATATAGAAAGTCTGTTATGGTTATCACGCTGATAGTAACTTATGAGGCTAATAAGCAGGGTTATTCACTGAACGCAAAAACTGTGTTTTATTGTAAATAAAGCTATAGAACAAAGTAAATATAAATATATGATACATGCCTAATATAAATACAGTGGATATAGAAAGTATGTTATGGTTATCACGCTGATAGTAACTTATGAGGCAAATAAACAGGGTTATTCACTGAACGCTAAACTGTGTTTTATCGTAAATAAATCAAATGGTAGAAGAAAATTAAACTACACATTCACTTTTCGTGCTTTTTTGCTTGCAAATTCCTCAATTGTAGAATCAAGATTAAGCTCATTCAGCAATCTATTTTCAATACATAACGAGGGGAGGGCATTTAAACGCTCCTGACCCATGGAAGATCTTAGTTCATTTTTCACGCGTTTTTAGTGCAGAGAATGAACGCTCACCACTGCAGTTGGTGACCATCAAACACAAATACATGCGAAGGGTCACGTATGTGTTTGGAAATGCACCGACTAGGGATTGTGTGATCAGAAACTTGTACATTGTCATTTCTTGACTCTCATGCATGGCTTTATTTGCAGAAGTCTGGTAAATTTTGAAAAGAGAGGCAAACTGTACAATTTCTTCAGCAAACAGGGGGTCAAGATCTTCAGAATATGCTGTCACCAGCGTACTGGCTTTGGAGCGTAGACTTTCTGATGCTAGAGAGCATATTTCTGACAGAAAGCCAAATTTTTCTTCTGTTACACGGTATGCTGCTTGTCTATACCTTAGTGATTCTGTCAGTTGGTCAATTATTACATAAAAGGTATGTACTTTAAACTTCTCAGATGGTGTCATATCAGCATCAGCATCTTCTGCATCACCATAGCCCCATCTCCTATTTCTTTTAATTTTGCGTCCACATTGTAGCTGATACTCCTCACAGCCTGCAATATTTTTGCCCTGTTGTTCAAATTCGGAAAATCTACAACGGAGAGACTGCACAAAATCTGTCAAAGAGTGCAGCATGCCTGTTGCTGTATGCAAGTCTAATTTTGCATCTTGGAGACAGAGACTGGTTCTGTGAAACCTGGTTAAAATTACAGACCATTATTTCAACCATTATTCCAGTTTCCAGATGATCCATAACAGTAATTAAGCCCTTTGCTTGCGAACAGACCTCTCCTTTTGTGGCGTCATCATCGAGAATATTTGCAAGGACATCTTTGATAGTAGTATAGCCTTTTTGTAAAGCATTTATGGCATCATGGTGAGCAGACCAACGTGTATCAGCTAACCTTTTCAATGTTGGTATACCACATGGTTTGAAGCTGTTTGTTAACAGACCCCACCGATGTGTTGAAGAGGAAAAAAACAATATAACTGCTGTACAAAATTAAAGAAGGACACTGCAATTGGACAGCTGTTCACAGCATTTTGTCCCACAAGGTTGAGTGAATGTGCACAACAAGGAATATATTCAGCCAGTGAATTTTTTTCCCGAATTAAGGCCTGCATACCAGAATATTTACCGCTCATATTGGATGCATTGTCATATGACTGACCCCTGCAGTCCTTGATGGAAATCCCGTTTTCTTCCAAAAATTGAAGAATTGTTTTTGCTAGCTCCGAACCAGTATGTCGATATATTGGGATGAATTTAGTAAACCGCTCCACTGGACCACTAGCAAGTACATACCGGAATATAATAGTTAGTTGATCGGAATGTGCAACATCAGGGTGGAATCAACTGAAATGGAATAATATTTGGCTTCTTTAATTTCTTTGACGATCCGCTGTAGTACTTGCTGACCAATCAGTTCAATAAACTCATCACATATTGTTGATGACAGGTATGATATGTGACCTCTTCCCTTGTTGCCATGCTTCTGAATATGTTCTGCAAGAAATGGATCATATTCTGCTAACAGCTCAAGACAACCCAAATAATTCCCATTGTGTACCGATCCAATAATTTCATCATTTCCCCGAAAAGGAAGACCTCGTGATGAAAGTAGCTTTATAACGCTCAGGATGCGACAAAGTATTTCATGCCAATATTTTTTATGAATCTCAAACTGTTTAACAAGACCTTTGTCTATATGTCGGCCAGAGGATTTTCTTATGATAAGGTTTTCAATTGCTTTTCCATGGGAGGCACTATTTTCATGCCTGCTTAAATCTCTTGTAGCATGTCGCCAATCTGAATATCCAGTTGAATTCAAATGTGTTTCATCTTTTGAAAACAGTTTGCACAGAACACAAAAAATGTTGCCAGTTTTTGGAGAATAACACAGCCAGTCACGCTGAACTTTTTCTCCATTCAACTGTTCTCGGAAAAACAATGACTTTGTACAGTGTCTTGTAAAAGTTTCACCTGGACATATTTTTTCAGAAGCTTTAAAATCACTGTCCATATGTTGAAAGTTGGCAATCCCTTTTGACAAACATATTCCCTCAAGGAATCACAAATCTTCCAGTCGCCAATATCATTTGAAAAACTTTCCTCTTGCTGTTCTGTAACATTTTCCGAGTCCAGCTCAGTGGATCCTCTTGTTCCTGCACTTGCTTCACTTGCAGTAGACCCATGTGAAGCAGCTACCAAACTGGAAGTAGGGACATCTGCTGCACTGGGTAAGCTTGGAGCACTTGTGGATGCATGTACATCACTTGAACTGCTTGTTCCAGATGTGCCTTTTCCACAAAAATCAGTAATTCTTCTTGTTTTAGACAAGATTTTTTGTATTTGCTTTTCTTCTTCTTTCTTAGCTTTTACCTTCTCCCAACCACTACGTTGTTTTTTCATCCTAATATTTAAAAAAAAAATGTACATGGTACAAGGAAATCTCAAGACTAGCAAGGCATTCAGGGGAAAAATATGCTGTCCAGTGTTGGGAAGCTTGGTCTCAGTCGCAAGATGAGGGTCCAACAGGATGACTCAAAACACACAGCCAAAACACCAAGAACGGATAAGAGTAAAACATTGGCCTATCCTGAAGTGATTTGGGGGCACCTGGGCATAACAGGGACTTCAGACCCTGCAAACACCCAGGTAAGTGAAGCAATTAAACCATGTCAGTCAAGGCGCATGGCACATCGGCAGTGGTGTGGGCTGGCTCTCACTCCGACTGTCTCCAGGTGCGGACATTGACTGTGTGGGTAAATACAGATTATAATCCACAATCCAGGCACAATCTACAGGTGCGGACACTGACTGTGTGGGTAAATACAGATTATAATCCACAATCCATGGAACAATCTCCAGGTGCGGATATTGACTGTGTGGGTAAATACAGATTATAATCCACAATCCAGGCACAATCTACAGGTGCAGATGTGTAGCCCAGCTGCGCTTGGTACACTGTTCCCTGGAGAGTGCACAGAAAGGTAAAGTGCCTGATATTCATTCACGCTCACACTTCCCAACACTACCACTAGGGGAATCTTAGACTATTTAAGGTTAGTGTGACGTAGCAGTTTGGGTAGTTCATTCAAGTTCTAGTCTTGGAGAAGGTTAGTTCCAGTCAGAGCTCAGTCGGAGCTAGAGTGAGTCATACTGTGCAGTTCCTGTCAGAGACATTCCAGTCAGAGACAGACGGAGAAAGATTGAAAGCTGTTACCTCAGAACAGGCTGGCTGTGTTCCCTATGAACGTGGAAAGTGACTCTCGGAGCGGGCTTATACTCAGTTTGACGGAAGGTCCTGAAAGCTACTCTGGACAGAGTCTGTGAAGGAACAGAAGGAAGGGGACTACAGTAGTTACAACAACGAGCCAACTGAGAAAACAGTCAGTAAGCTGTGGAAGGAGGAAAGCTGACGACTACACCTACTGCTACCCGTGCTTATGTTAAGGGTAAGAGTGGGGCGACGGGCAAGTGGTGACCCAAGGAAAAGTGACTTAGGTGACAAATCACCTTCACTCTGTTAACCGGACGCCGGGTCTGAAGCATTGCTAGAACCTTCACGGCTAGTAAGAGAAAACCGGAATCCCTGCTGGACTTCAAGTCGCAGAGGGTAGCCCTAATTGTTGATACGTAACTGGAGTCAGGGAGAACAGGAACTTTTAGCAAGTGCACTGCTTAGAAGGGCTTCGTTCTTTCCAACCAAAAGGCTCCACCACAATGTCGGCCGGGCGTAGCTGTTGTAGTAAGAGTTAAACTTGACTTCACGCAAGTTAGGACTCACATACATTCTAAAGGGAAAGGAGGCCTTAAACCTACTTGGTGATTGCCTGGATGTGCATACTCCACCCTGACCAGCTTCCCGGGACATACCTGCTCTCAACATCAGTAAAGGTATGGAAAGAGACTGACTTGTGTGTGACTGCTTTATTGCCTGAACCCTGCACCATCATAGACTTTGAGGGAACAGTCTCACCTGTGGGAGACTTTACATCTGGCTGCCCCATAACATCCCCTCAGAAGATTCACCTTGCAGCGCTGGTCAAATTGATCAGAAACCACAGGTGGCGTCACGAAGTATTCTACAATCCCCTGTAAATATCCCCCTTTGTATGAGCGCCCAGGGCCACGGACCGAGCTGTGCTGCCAGTGACATCCCCCATAGACTTCCATGGGCTCGGTGCCGAGTACCCCATAACCCTGGTACCATGTGCGACTCACAGACATTGACTGTGTGGGTAAATACAGATTAAAATCCACAATCCAGGCACAATCTACACGTGCGGACATTGACTATGTGGGTAAATACAGATAATAATCCACAATCCAGGGACTAACAAGCAGCTGGTGGATCACAATCTCCAATCAACCTCCATATTAATGGCAATGGTCCAAGTAATGAGATTATGCGCCGGACAGGTGTGACAATCATCCGCTGCAGCAGTCACTGTCAGAACTCCTAGCATGATGGCGGCCACCATGCCAGAACTTCAGACAGTAGCCGCTGATTGGCCACCTGTCTGTATATATGTCAGCAGCACATCTACGTATAACATTAATACCTGCGTATATACCAGCACCACGGCTATATATACCAGTTCTGTGTCTGTATGTATGTCAGCAGCCCATCTATAATATTAGTACCTGCCTATATACCAGTATCACAGCCATATATACCAGTACTGTGTGTGTATATATGTCAGCAGCACATCTATGTATAACATTAGTACCTGCTTATATACCAGTACCACAGCTATACATAGAAGTAACATGTCTGTATATATGTCAGCAGCACAAGATGTATTATAACATTAGTACCTGCTCCACAGGAACACACAACTCACACCTCAGTCTGACGTCCTCCTATAGCAGTTTTTCTCAACCTTCTCAGCCTCAGGGCACCCTGGGAAAAAATTAAAGTCCGGCCGATCAGACAAGAATTTGGACAGTCTAAACGGCCCTTAATACTGCCACACATAGCCCCCTTATAGTGCCACACACAGCCCCCTTAATACTGCCACACATAGCCATCTCAATAATACTGCCATACATAGCCACATTAGTAATATTGTGTCAGAGAGGCCCCATACACATATATTGCAACATTGAGAGGCCCATTCTAGTATATGGTGCAGCATTGAATGTCCCATAGTAATATAGGGCAACATTGAGAGGCCCATTCTAGTATATAGCGCAGCATTGAATGGCCCCGTCTCCGTGCTGATTCCTGCCCAGTCTCCATTCTGCCCCGTGTCCATTCTGATTCCTGCCCAGTCTCCATCCTGATTCCTGCCCAGTCTCCATTCTGCCCCGTCTCCATCTTGATTCCTGCCCCGTCTCCATGCTGATTCCTGCCCAGTCTCCATCCTTCCCCGTCCAGTCTCCATTCTGCCCCCAGTCCTGCCCCGTCTTCATTCTGCCCGTCTCCATTCTGCCCAGTCCTGCCCTGTCTTCAGTCAGCCCCCAGTCCTGCCCCGTCTCCATTCTGCCCCCAGTCCTGCCTCGTCTTCATTCTGCCCCAGTCCTGCCCCGTCTTCATTCTGCCCCCAGTCCTGCCCCGTGTTCATTCTGCCCCCAGTCCTGCCCCGTCTTCATTCTGCCCCCAGTCCTGCCCCGTGTTCATTCTGCCCCCAGTCCTGCCCCGTCTTCATTCTGCCCCCAGTCCAGCCCAGTCTTCATTCTGCCCCGTCTCCATTCTGCCCCCAGTCCTGCCCGTCTCCATTCTGCCCCCAGTCCTGCCCCGTCTCCATTCTGCCCCCAGTCCTGCCCCGTCTTCATTCTGCCCCCAGTCCTGCCCCGTGTTCATTCTGCCCCCAGTCCTGCCCCGTGTTCATTCTGCCCCCAGTCCTGCCCTGTCTTCACATTCTGCCGGGGGTCCAGCTTTGCCACTTGCAACATTAAAAAAAAAAAAAAAAACTTTCTCCTTACCTTGCAGCGTTCCAGCGGTGAGGGATCCACACTGAAGAGAAAGCGAGCACTCGCCGGCAACTGACAATGACGTCAGGCGCCGGCGACGTGCGCGCTGACGTGAGCTGCCAGCCTCCGATTGGCTGGCAGCATTAACTATTACCCGTGCGGGCCCGCACGGTACTGAACCTGCGTCCTGGACGCAGGTTCAGTTGAGCGGCAGAGTTCTGCCGCTGGGGGCGGGGCAGTGGGGCCCGATCGGTAGGTGACGGGGCCCGGTGTGGGCCCCCTCTGCTGATCGGGCCCCATACGCCAGTCAGGGCTGTAATGCCCTGATGGCGGCCCTGGGCCTATCTCTAACAAGGGGCCTGGAGCTGCAGCTCCATCAGCCCCTACGTTAATCCGGCCCTGGGTGTGGGGGTGCTTTGCTGGTGACACTGTTGGGGATTTATTCAAAATTGAAGCGGTGAGCGGTCCAGCTCACCCCAAACCATCTCGATTGGGTTCAGGTCTGGTGACTGTGGAGGGCAGGTCATCTGGCGTAGCACCCCATCACTCTCCTTCTTGGTCAAATAGCCCTTACACAGCCTGGAGGTGTGTTTGGGGTCATTGTCCTGTTGAAAAATAAATGATGGTCCAACTAAACGCAAACCAGATGGAATAGCATGCTGCTGCAAGATGCTGTGGTAGCCATGCTGGTTCAGTATGCCTTCAATTTTGAATAAATCCCCAACAGTGTCACCAGCAAAGCACCCCCGCATCATCACACCATTGCACACAGATGACATACGGATCACTGTTCATGGGACTTTTCTGCGTATTACGGCCGTATAATACGGTCCGATTTTTATATGGTGTGTGTGACTCCGGCCATAGACAGATAGATAGATAGATAGATGATAGATAGATAGATAATAGATAGATAATAGATAAATAGATAATAGATAGAAGATATAGATAAATAGATGATTGATAGATAATAGATAGAAGATAGATAGATAGATAGATAGATAGATAGATAGATGACAGATAGATAGATGACAGATAGATAGATAATAGATAGACAGATAGATAGATGATAGATAGAAAATAGATAGATAATAGATAGAATGGTACATAAATATTAAGACCCACGCTCGCACACACAAAATCTTCACGCAATAGCGTTAATTTAAAAAAAAAATGGGAAAAAAATGGCGTGGGCTCCCGCGCAATTTTCTGCGCCAGAGGGGGAAAGCCGACGGCTCGGGCCTATATTTCTAGCCTGGGAAGGGGTTAATACCCATGGAGCTTCCCAGGCTATGAATATCAGCCCGCAGCTAGCCTTTACTGGCTATTAAAATAGGGGGACCCCAAAAAAAATGACGTGGGGTCCCCAGTAATTTATAACCAGAAAGGCTACGCAGACAGCTGTGGGCTGATATTCATAGCCTAGGAAGGGGCCATGGATATTGGCGCACCCCCCTGGCTAAAAATACCAGCACCCAGCCGCCCCAGAATTGGCGCATCTGTACGATGCGCTAATTACGGCACTTAGCCCCTCTCTTCCCACTCCCCTGTAGCGGTGGGATATGGGGTAATAAGAGGTTAATATCACCTTGCTATTGTAAGGTGACATTAAGCCCGCTTAATAATAGAGAGGCGTCAATAAGACGCCTATCCATTATTAATGTTATATTAATAAAGGGTTAAAAAAAAAACACACACGCATAAGAATAAAGTATTTTAATGAAATAAAACACAACACGGTTTTCATATCTTTATTATATGCTCAGATCCCAGCGACGCCCTCGATCTCCTGTAATAAAACGTAAAAAAATAAAACAACCGTATACTCCCTGTCCGACTCAGTCCAATTAATAACGAATGTGCCACGACAGTCTCCCCTATAGAACAGTGACATCAGGTGATGCCACTGCTTTGTAGGGCCTCCCAGTGATGCACTGACAGGAGACAATGGCTCCTGCAGTGCATCACTGAGTTCATTCTCTCACTTTATGGCAATGCTGCATGGGAATTTTCTCACCCAGCATTGCCGTGAGAGAATGAACGAAAGTGATGTCATTCTCTCCCGGTGTCGATGTCAGTGTATCGCAGGGGCGGTGTAGAGCGCTGACATCACCCGATGTCAGCGTTCTAGACCGGAGATCGTCGTGGGACACTCGTTATTATCTGGACTACGGCGGACAGGTGATGTATAGGTTGCTTTATTATTTTATTTTTATTACAGGATACGATGGCATCGGGAATAGGTGATTGGTGAGTATGTACTCTATGTTATGTGTTGTATGTTATGTGTATGTTCTGTATGTTATATGTTTTGTGTATGTTCTGTATGTTATGTGTTGTATGTTATATATATATGTTACGTGTTGTATGTTATATGTATGTTATGTGTTGTATGTTATATGTATGTTATGTATTGTATGTTATATGTATGTTATGTGTTGTATGTTATATGTATGTACTGTATGTTATGTGTTATATGTACGTTCTGTATGTTATGTGTTGTATGTTATATGTATATTGTGTTGTATGTTATATGCATGTTACATGTTGTATGTTATATGTATGTACTGTATGTTATGTGTTATATGTATGTTCTGTATGTTATGTGTTATATGTACGTTCTGTATGTTATGTGTTGTATGTTATATGTATGTTATGTGTTGTATGTTATATGTATGTTACGTGTTGTATGTTATATGTATGTTACGTGTTGCATGTTATATGTATGTACTGTATGTTGTGTTATATGTATGTTCTGTATGTTATGTGTTATATGTATGTTCTGTATGTTATTTGTTATATGTATGTTCTGTATCTTATGTTTTGTGTTATATGTATGTTATGTGTTGTATGTTATATGTATGTTATGTGTTGTATGTTATATGTATGTTACGTGTTGTATGTTATATGTATGTACTGTATGTTATGTGTTATATGTATGTTTGTGTTGTATGTTCTATGTATGTACTGTATGTTATGTGTTATATGTATGTTCTGTATGTTATGTGTTATATGTATGTTCTGTATGTTATTTGTTATATGTATGTTCTGTATCTTATGTGTTGTATGTTATATGTATATGTGTTGTATGTTATATGTATGTTATGTGTTGTATGTTATATGTATGTTACGTGTTGTATGTTCTATGTATGTACTGTATGTTATGTGTTATATGTATTCTCTGTATGTTATGTGTCATATGTATGTTCTGCATGTTATGTGTTGTATGTTATATGTATGTTATGTGTTGTATGTTATATGTATGTTACGTGTTGTATGTTATATGCATGTTACGTGTTGTATGTTATATGTATTGTGAGACAGTGAGTGAATATGTGATGAATGGGGTGTACATTTCACCTAGGTATAAGGGAAATGTGTGGCTTTGTGGACCTAGTGGTGGAGAAAGGTCACTACACCTCACATTCAGCACACACTTGCAGCACAAGCCTGAAACTACTCAGGTCTTAATTAAGAGACCAGAAGTAGGTGTCTGCAAACACAATCTGAGAGCTAGTTTAGCCTGGACACAGGAAGGTGTCTCGGCACAAGAAACAGTCTCCAAGAGTGTTAGAGCTGTCTTTAGCCTGGACACAGAGAGGTGTCCTGGCACAAGGAAGCAGTCTCCAAGAGTGTTAGAGCTGTCTTTAGCCTGGACACAGAGAGGTGTCCTGGCACAAGGAAGCAGTCTCCAAGAGTGTTTGAGCTATCTCAGTTTGGGTGCAGGAAGGACCCCGGACATAGGAGTAGTCTCAGTGCGAATCCGTGTGAAGAGCGGCTGAATAGGAGTGGATCTCTCTCAAGTCTGGTCATGGAAGGTGCCTTCAGACACAAGGAGGAGTATCTGTGAAGCTCCATACTGGTAACATATGTGATATGTGTTGTTTTGGGCACAGACTGGTAGAGTCTGGGTCCCGGATAGAGAGGGCCATCTATCTAAGTGTAATTAGAGGCTAGACAAGCCCAGGTTTTCTGTTTATGCTTTGTTTTATCTGTTTGCTGTGGACTTTAATAAAGCTGGTTGCGGCCAGTTTTACACCAGAACTGCTGTCTGAATGAACTGTTTTCATGCCATTCTGTCTACCCAGACAGCGATCCTAGAGCTAAAACCCCCGGAAAGGCTACAATTGGCGGAGAATGCTGGGGCAGCGCAGTGCCTGATACAGTTAGTGCTGGAGTGTGTATGCAGCACAGTGGCGAGAGACAGCATTAAAGGTGAAGTCTATTGAAATAGCAGCAGAAAAAAAAAAAAAAAAAAAAAGTGTGTCAGCAGAAACGTCTGTTTGGAGCAGTCTTGGAGAGACAGTGGCCCTGATAGGGTCTGCAGAGAGAAAATGTATGCACAGCAAAGCTGAACTTGTTGTGAAAATGACTGTGGAATGTGCAGCAGCAAAAGAAAAGTCTGTGGAGCAGTCTTAAAGAGACAGGAGCCCTAATAGACTTTGCAAAGGAAAAAAAAAAAAAAGTGTCTGCACAGCAGAGATGAATTTTTCTATGGAAAAGACTGTAGAGTGTGTATGTCTTGAGTGAAGACTGCCGTTGTTAAGACAGAGAAGTCTGACAGCATGGATGACAGCATGGAGGCGCTGTTTGAACAAATGGCACAAGTTAATGTGCAACATAAAACTGCCGGGGTTGAGACAGATAAGTCCGGCAGTATGGAGGAGCTCATTGAGTACCTGGCCCAGGCCCAGCGGAGCCTGCAGCAGAGCATGGAGCAGCAGCGCCTGCAGCACCAGCAGCGCATGCAGCAGGCCCAGCAGCAATTCCTGCAGCAGCAGCAGGAGAATGACCGGTTGTTTTTTGAGCAGATTGCAGCTCTCAACACCTCGTCCCAGAGTAATGTTGTGAAGGTACCTGCGTTGTCGCTGTAAAGAAGGCGGTAAGACGGTCCCTGAAAAAGATGACACCTCGTGATGATGTGGAGGTATATCTCACTAGGTTTGAGAGATTGGCAGAGAAGGAGAATCTGCCCCTATCTGAATGGGCCATGATGGTCGCACCCTATCTGATTGGAGAGCCCCAAAGGGCATATGCTGACCTGAGCGAGCAGGACAGCCAAGACTATGGCAAGTTGAAAGCGGAGATTCTTACCCGGCTGGGTGTTACGGTGACAGCCCGTGCCAGGGGAGTTCATGACTGGAGATACAGTTGGGAGTCTGCAGTCAGCAGGCTTGATTATGGAGTTGAAAAGGTGATAGTGGACCGCTACACCCAAGCACGTCCTCCTGAGGTACAGCCGTCTGAGAGGTCGTCACTTCAGAGTTCCCGGACGCTGAACTCTCGCGGTAAGAGCGTTCCAGCTGTTGGGGACATGGGGTATGCTGATAAGCGGGTTCAGGCCCGAGGGGACATGTGGGTGGGAGAGTGTGATGGACAGTGTTGGAGCTGGCGTGAAATTGCAGCCAACTGTCCAATAGAGGGGGAGCCTATGTGTTGTGATGTTGGCAGATCCCTCTCTCTCTGCGCAGAACCTGTGTGTGTGTCCACCTCAGCCGAAGAGACTGGACCACAGGGGTCCCCAGTGGTTGTAAATGACTGCCCAGCACAGGCCCTCTTGGACTCAGAGAGTCCAGTGACTTCCGTATGTGACAGCCTGATTGATAGGGACTTCATCCCTGATAAGCACCTGAGTGTGGTGTGCATCCATGGAGACACCAAAGTCTACCAGAGACTGCCGTGGACTTGGTCCCTAAACTCGGGGAGGTTTCATATGAAGTGGGGGTAGTGAAGAGCCTGGTGCACCCCGTCATATTGGGTAATGACTTTCCCCGATCTAAGGATCTCTGGGGGAAAAATGTTTCTGATGTACAGTGTGATGAAGCTCCTATTGAGGGTGCGCAGTCCCGAGGGGCGGAACACAATGCTAGTGGGCCGTTAAACTTATGTGATGATGATGATGATGATCATGATAATGATGATGACTATGATAATGATGCTGATGCTGCTAATGATAATGATGATGATCATGATAGTGATGATGATACTGATCATAATCATGATAATGATATTGATAATAATTATGACTGTGATAGTGATGAAATTCCTTTGCAGGTGATGTTGGGAGACGAGGATGGTGGTTCTCGGGAACCGAGTGTCCCTGACTTGCCTGTGTCCTGTGACAATTTTGAGAGTGAGCAGTGGCGAGACCCCACTCTTAGGACAACACAGGAAAATATGATTGTTCTAAATGAGGTTTCCCAGGAGCCTGGCTCTGAGGAGAGGTTTCCTCATGCTGCCATGGACAATAGCCTATTGTATAGGGACACTGAAGTCCAGGGAGAGGTCGTGAGTCAGCTCCTAGTACCTGAGCTATATAGAAGTATAGTGCTGGGGTTGACACATAGTCACATACTTGAGGGACCAGATGGTGAAGTTAATGTTGTGGATGACATGTTAACTAAGGTTCCAGATCAAGATGTGAATGAAAATGAATTGTATAACCCTGACAGTGAGCAGGATGTGAATGAAAATGAATTGTATAACCCTGACAGTAAGCAGGATATGAATGAAAATGAATTGTATAACCCTGACAGTGAGCAGGATGTGAATGAAAATGAAGTGTATAGCCCTGACAGTGAGCCAGATGTGGCTGAGAAAAAGGGGTCAGATAGTGATAGTGAATTATCTGATGACCATAAAGCAACCAGTGCAAATGAGGAAGGCATGGTAGCAGAGGAGGTTGAGAGTCCTGAGAAGAAAGCTGATGCTGACCTTACAGCCAGACAGAAGATGGCATCTGAAGATGTTTTACAGTTGGCCGGTTCCCTGGCGAAGACTAAGGTGAAAGGAGGAGAGCTGAGCTTTAAAGGCAGGACTCTGAAACTGAACACAGCACAAGTGGATGCTGTTGAAGATGAGAAGTTGTCAGTGTGTGGTGTGGATCTGCATCATGCCAAGGACTCTGAAGGTGATGCTGCAGAGGTGGAAAAAGCCATGGAAGTGGTGGTCACCAAGCCAGATGCCTCATCAGAAGCTGAGGTTTCAAGTGAAGCTGTGAGGAGCAAGACTGAAGATATGGGGACTGACTCTGTCCAGGAATCTGTTTCTGCCGAAGACAGCGGCGTGGACGGGTTACGGTCCGGATCAGTAGCTGGCATTGGTGAGCTCAAGCGCACTTTCAGGGAGGCTACATCGGAGCCACGTCCCAACAAATGGGAAAAGCGATGTGTCACTCCGTTGCCGCTGCAGACACACGGGAGCCCAGATGGGATGCAGAACGTGGCTGAAGAGGTAGAGTCTAGGACTGACGGTGGGGCTTCTGGGCATGTCTTGCCAGAAGAGCCTGAAAGTGGGGAACTGGAGAAAAGTGAAAAACCCCCTATACCTTCTGTGATAGTTGGTGACACATGGTCAGTGCACCAGGGACAGGAGGTACGTGAGTTTCTGAGGAAGAGTCAGCAGAGGTGTTCTGATGTGTCGGGTCGTGCTTCTCTGGCCAGGCACTGTGTCGAAGGTGAGCCCGGCCCTAAGGTCAAGATGAAACCGTGCAGGATACCCGAGGCCCGCAGAGAGTATAGGCCTGGGAGGGTACAGGGTAGTGCGGATGCTTCAGATAAAGAGAAAGCTGATGTTGGCTATGACTCAGGTGAAGATACAAGTGACAGTGGTGGAGATGAAGCTGGTGAGGGCCATGACTGGTCCGGAGTTCACTGTCTCTGTTGGATTGTTGACCAGCCCTCCGGTCTGGATGACCAGCCCTCCGGTCTGGAGAAGAGGGAGGGGATATGTGAGACAGTGAGTGAATATGTGATGAATGGGGTGTACATTTCACCTAGGTATAAGGGAAATGTGTGGCTTTGTGGACCTAGTGGTGGAGAAAGGTCACTACACCTCACATTCAGCACACACTTGCAGCACAAGCCTGAAACTACTCAGGTCTTAATTAAGAGACCAGAAGTAGGTGTCTGCAAACACAATCTGAGAGCTAGTTTAGCCTGGACACAGGAAGGTGTCTCGGCACAAGAAACAGTCTCCAAGAGTGTTAGAGCTGTCTTTAGCCTGGACACAGAGAGGTGTCCTGGCACAAGGAAGCAGTCTCCAAGAGTGTTAGAGCTGTCTTTAGCCTGGACACAGAGAGGTGTCCTGGCACAAGGAAGCAGTCTCCAAGAGTGTTTGAGCTATCTCAGTTTGGGTGCAGGAAGGACCCCGGACATAGGAGTAGTCTCAGTGCGAATCCGTGTGAAGAGCGGCTGAATAGGAGTGGATCTCTCTCAAGTCTGGTCATGGAAGGTGCCTTCAGACACAAGGAGGAGTATCTGTGAAGCTCCATACTGGTAACATATGTGATATGTGTTGTTTTGGGCACAGACTGGTAGAGTCTGGGTCCCGGATAGAGAGGGCCATCTATCTAAGTGTAATTAGAGGCTAGACAAGCCCAGGTTTTCTGTTTATGCTTTGTTTTAATCTGTTTGCTGTGGAATTTAATAAAGCTGGTTGCGGCCAGTTTTACACCAGAACTGCTGTCTGAATGAACTGTTTTCATGCCATTCTGTCTACCCAGACAGCGATCCTAGAGCTAAAACCCCCGGAAAGGCTACAGTATGTACTGTATGTTATGTGTTATATGTATGCTCTGTATGTTATGTGTTATATGTATGTTCTGTATGTTATGTGTTGTATGTTATATGTATGTTATGTGTTGTATGTTATATGTATGTACTGTATGTTGTGTTATATGTATGTTATGTGTTGTATGTTTTATGTATGTTCTGTATGTTATGTGTTATATGTTATATGTATGTTCTGTGTTATATGTATGTTAAGTGTTATATGTTGTATGTTCTGTATGTTGTGTATGTAATGTATGTTTTTTTTTACATTCAACACATTAGCCGGATGATGGGACTACTACTGTCCCATCATTGGCTAATGTGTCACTCACTGACAGTGTAGCAGGCATAGCCGGATGGGACTTGTAGTCTCATCGGACGATGCCTGCATACACACACAGCCTTGCACGCACGCACACACACACACACACAGCCTCGCACACACACACATAGCAAAGCCGCTATGAAAATGGGCACTGTAGGTGTGTTTACTGTCCTCCACCCCTGCCGACTTGTATTCCCCATTGACTTGCATTGGGTTTCGTGTTTCGGCCGAACCACCGACTTTTCACGATCGTCGGCCGATTTCACTCGACCCGATTTTTGCGAAAGTCGGGTTTCATGAAACCCGACCTGACCCGAAAAAAAAGGGAAAGTCGCTCATCTCTATGAACGACCTGTTTCGCTCAACTCTACTGATAATATATTAGTTTGTTTCCCCCTGTTTTCCCCGCTGAGAGGAGAATCTTATCCTTGTAAATAAATCCTTCACTGTTGATCTGGCTCTGTTCCGTGGTGACATACCCTGCACGTTATTACATTTGGCGTAGTCGGCAGGATGTCACACAGTAGCGCGGAAAGGGCAGACCAAGCAGTTGGGGAAGGCCCCAAGTCTAGCATTTCACTGGGAGCCATGTTGAATAATTTGCCAAAGTTTACTGGGAGCAATGTGATGTTGTGGAGTTGGACGGAGCGTATCCGGGGAATGATGCGGATGCATCCCATGACACAGGCCCTGGAGGCAGAGATAGCATTAATGGCCATGGAAGGGGAGGCACGGGATTCTGTTATGCTTAGGTCTCCCGAGACAGAGATACCCTGGACAAAGTGCTTCACATACTTGAGGAGACGCATGGGGACCCCACTGACGTAGGGGAGCAGCGAATGCGACTGTTTCACCGGGTACAAAGAGAAGGGGAGACTGTGACCCAATTTATGAACGCCTTGCAAGAGCTCCATACTGCCATCAAACGGAAGGATGGTGTGGGTGTAGGGTCAGTAGACGTTGTGCTCCTGGATCAGCTGGTGACAGGGATGCGCGACGTGTGGATGAAACAGGCCCTGAGGGAGCGCATGCGGGTAAAGCCAGATATAACTTTCTCTGAAGTTGGCAGTGAGGCGCGTGCGCGAGAGTAAGAGCAGGGAGTGACATGGCCAGTGGGGAAGGTGCAGAGCGGAGAGGTAACCACCACTGCAGACACTATCCCTCAAAGGGTGGAAGACCTGAAGGCGGAGATTAGACAGGTCCGTGAAGAAATGGCGGCCACAAGAAGGACTCGGGCGATAGAGTCTGGCTCTTTGGTACAGGAAAAAGAAGCTGCCACCCGGCGTGGGATTGCTGCTACCCGGAAGAGAAGACCTCTTACGTGTTATACCCGTGGAGAGCCCGGCCACATCGCCCAGTGGTGTCCCCGTCAGAGCCGACCATCCCCGCACCATCAGTTAAACTAGGTGGCTCCGAGCCCGAGGGACGCCGCCCGGAGCGTGAAGATTGGAAGAAGAGTAGTAGAAGTCCCACTAACCTTGTTTCCACATGCCCCCTGGTCTGGGCTGAAATCAATGGAAGAGCAGTGTGGTGCCTGGTGGACACCGGCTCACAAGTAACCACCATGCCTGAAGGATATTTCCGCCGTCACTTCACTGAGGTACTACGGCCAGAATGGGGCCCAGTGATCAAAATCATGGCGGCCAATCACTTACCTATCCCGGTCGCAGGGTTGGTATGGATGAATATAGAAGTCTGTGGTAAAGATGCGGGGAGAAGAGGCATAGTGCTGGTGGATGGAGAGGCAGCAAAAGACCATACCGTGACCCTGGGCATGAATGTGCTCAAAGAACTTGGGAGCCTTCTGTTCAACGAGACCCCAGAACAGATCCTGCAGCAGTGGAGCATCCTAACCCCTCAGAGAAGGGTCTTTCAACATCTGATATGGACAGCTCAGGTCTGGGAAGCATACAGTGATGGGAAGGAACTCGGCAAAGTCATCGCACCCGCCTCTGTTAATCGAGTATTGCCCCCTGACAGACTGTGCTCCCCCTACCTGTTCGAGCCGGTATTCCCCTGGAGGGGATCGAGGTTCAGATCGAACCCAGCAGAGCCGACCAGCTGCCGTCGGCAGTAATAGTTGTGCGGGATGGCACTGTCCTAGTACGCTGTATAAACTTGGGGGAGACTGATGCAACTTTACCCCCAGGTGTGAAGTCGCCCATGTCCTGGGCCTCCCAGATGAGCTGGTTCCAACTGAAACCGTACAGCTGACTGCAAGGGCAGAAGATCCGTGGCTGGTGACAGTCAAGACGGAGGCAGCTCCAGACCCCAGATTGGTACAGGAGGGGCGACGGATACTGGAACACATGAGGGCAGAGCTCTCAGAACTGACCCCTCAGCAGGTGCCCCAGGTGGAAGCCTTGTTGAGAAAATACCAGGAAGTGTTTGCCAAAAACGAAGACGATTTTGGGCGCACCACGGCCATCACCCACGAAATAACCACAGGGGATGCGGCACCAATCTGGGAACGGTACCGCCAGATACCCCCACAGATGTACCAGGAGGTGAAGAGTATGCTGTCGCAAATGTTGAAGAAGGGCGTTATACGTGAGAGTTAGAGCCCGTGGGCTGCCCCCATAGTCTTGGTGAGGAAGAAGGACGGGTCCCTACGCTTCTGTTTAGACTACCGCCGGCTCAAGGCTTGCACAGTGTGAGACTCATACCCACTGCCAAGGATAGAGGAGTCTCTGTCAGCGTTAGGGAATGCCAGATACTTTTCCACGCTAGATCTGGCCAGCGGTTACTGGCAAGTACCAATGTCCGAACGAGACCGAGCCAAGACAGCCTTCATCCTCCAGATGGGGCTGTACGAGTTCGACCGCATGCCTTTCGGCCTAGCCAATGCCCCAGGAATGTTTCAGCGCCTCATGGAGAGATGTTTAGGGGAACTGAACTTTGAAGCTACTCTGATTTACTTGCACAATATCATCGTCTTTGCCCCCACCTTTGAAGAACATTTGCAGAGGCTGGAGCAGGTTCTGAGTTGGCTACAGAAGTACGGGTTGAAAGTGAAACCTCAGAAGTGTCATCATTTCCGGACTGAAATTGAATACTTGGGGCACGTCGTCTCTGCTGAGGGAGTGAGGCCTTCTCAGGAGAAGATCGCTGCAGTACAAGAGTGGCCAACCCCACAAACTGTGAAAGATGTATGTGTGGCCCAGCTATGTCAGGCACACATAATCCAGGAGAATGCACAGGAAAGTAACCGCTTAAGCTTGATATTCATTCACGTCACTCACACTTTCAGACACACCCACTAGGGGTATAAAAGGTAGTGACACGTAGCAGTCAGCGTTCAGTCAACCTAGGAGGGAGAGGAGAGGAGTTCAGGTCAGCTTCCTGTCTTAGGACAGTGCAGTTCAGTGTCAGTCCAGTCTGGACTTGGAGGATACTGAGAGCTGTCCAGTGAGCTCTGGAGAAAACTGGCATTCACATCAAAGATACAAGTGCTTATGTTAAGAGCGCGAGCAGGGCGAAGGGCACAGTGGAGAAGATAGATGCTAGTGCAACAGGTACCGGATTACCTGCACTAATTCACCGGACACCGGGGTCCGAAGCGTTGCTAGCGCTTCACGCCTAGTAACAAGATAACCGGAGGCTTTCTGGACCACAGGTCGCAGAAGGTAGCCCTAAGCGCTGATACGTAAACGGAGTCAGGGAGAACAAGGACCTTGAGTCAGTGCACGACAAAAGTAGGGACTTAGTTCTCTCAACATCTGGAAATCAGAGACATAGAAGGCTCCACCACAATGTCGGCCGGGCGTTGCAGCTATTGAGAAAGCTGGAGATTGCAGAGTTAACTTCGCTTCATGCAAGTTTGGACTCACATATATATGAAGTAAAGGAGGCCTCTAACCTGCTCAGCGGTTGCCCGAATGTGCATTCTCCACCCCGGCCAGCTCCCCGGGACCTGCCTGAAACACCTACAAGTAAAGGTATGAAAAGAAGCTGCATTGTGTGTGACTGAATTATTACCTACACCCTGCATCATCATAGACTTCCAGGGACCCGTCTCACCTGTGGGAGACTTACCACCCAGCTGCCCCCATAACATCCCCTGTGAAGATCCTTATAGCAGCGCTGGTCCAATTGATCAGACACCACAGGTGGCGTCACGAACTAACTACAAATCCCCTGTAAATATCCCCCATTGCATGACCGCCAGGGCCACGGACCGAGTCCCGCTGCCAGTGACATCTCCCATAGAAATCAATGGGCTCGGTGCCGAGTACCCCATAGCCCTGGTACCACCTCAGTGTGGTGCGCGTCATGTACGTGCATTTTTGGGACTCACCGGATACTTCCAGCGCTTCGTAAAAGACTTTACCAGCATTGCAAATCCTCTTCTGGATCTGTTTAAGGGAGTACCCTCTTGTGCCAAAAACAGGAACATACAGTGGGGAAAGCGTCAGGAAGAAGCATTCCTAGCCCTGAAGAAGGCTTTGACGGAGGCCTCTGTGCTGGCCTATGCTGACTTCTTGCAGCCATTCATCTTACACACTGATGGGATTCTAAAGGGGCTCGGAGCAGTGCTATTCCAGATGCAGAATGGAAAAGAGCGCGTCATAGCATATGCTAGTCGGTCTTTACATGACAAGGAAAAGAATCCAGAAAACTACAGTTCATTCAAACTGGAGCTGTTGGCACTGGTGTGGGCGATGACTGAGAAGTTTGCGGAGTACTTGGCTGGCTCAGAAATTCACGTACGTACGAATAACAATCAGCTGGCTCATCTAGAAACAGCTAAGTTAGGGGCATTAGAGCAACGATGGGTAGGCCGGATGGCCAAGTTCCGCTACAGAATCTCCTATAAGAGAGGAGCAGAGAATGTTCATGCTGATGCCCTTTCTCAAGTGAATTATTGCAAACCAGCGCCCAGTCGGGAAGAAGAGCTGGAGGCCGTGGAAGTCCCAAACTTTGGAGCGACTGCCAGGATGGTGGCAACTACGCGGGAGACTGGTCAAGAGGAAGCATGTGTGAATTTGCTGGAGCAGCCCCGCGATGAATGGGTCCGAATACAGCAGGAGGATAAGGAGATAGCCCAGCTGAGGCAGTGGGTCGTGTCAAGACATGGGCCCAGTCAAATCTCACCTGAGATGCTGAGGATACTGCATCAGTAGGAGAGACTGTGGTTGCGGGATGGTATCCTGTACAGAAGAATGTTCCTCCAATCAGAGCTTGGCCTTGTCTGGCAGACGGTTATCCCCTCGTCCTTGGGGGACCAGGTAGCTACCGAGGCGCATGAAAAAGGAGCGTACTTCGGGCCGGAAAAAACCTTCCAGTGGTTGCAGCGCCTGTTCTATCATCCCAATCTGAGGAACGGCGTGGAAAGGGTCTGTCAACAGTGTCGGAGTTGTGAACTAGTCAAACTGCCAGAACAACGGGCCCCCACAGAGACGGTGAAGTCCTCCGGCCCTATGGATCTACTGGCCATTGACTACCTGACCATCGGACCAGCACACCAAGGCTATGAGTACTGTTTGGTGATGATAGATCATTTTACTAAGTTTGCCGTAGTGACACCAACACGGGACCAGACTGCCGAGTCTGCTGCTCACGCAATCTGCAAACACTTCATTCAGGTGTACAGGTGCTCCAAACGCATTCATTCGGATCGGGGGGCCTGCTTCCTTGGAAAAGTGATGGAGGAATTACATCAGCTGTACAAAATCAATAAGTCCCGGACAACCCCTTATCATCCGCAGGGGAACGGAGCTTGTGAACTATTTAACCGCACCCTGATCCAGATGCTGAGGACACTAGAAGAAGATCAGAAGGCACGTTGGACTGAGTTCATCCCTGAATTGGTGTGGGTGTATAACAATCGGAAACATAGCATCACCGGCTTCACACCCTACTCTCTGTTCTTTGGAAGGTCTGGGAAGGAGTTGGCGGAGTTGGAGCCCGAGGAGGACTACCCACGGACGGGGGTGTACTCCTGGGTTCAAGAACACCATTGTCGGTTACGGAGTATCCATCGGCTGGTGCAGGACCGGCTGCAGGAATTGGAACATCCTCAAGTCACTCCTCAAAAAGGGACAGCTCTGCGGCCTGGAGACCGAGTCTTGGTGAGAGAAAAGCGCCCACACAACAAATTGGGGTGCAGGTGGGAGAAAAGGCTGTAAAGGGTGAAGCGGAGACTTGGCAACAAGGGTCCTGCCTACGAGGTCCAGCCAGAAACGGAAGAAGGGGCTCCCACTCGCACGCTACATCGGAATATGCTGCGTCCTTGTTCGTCCCGAGATCCCGAACCAGTGCAACTGGCTCCAGTACCCTCACCGGCCGTACCAGTGGTCAATGTTGACGTTGAAGATGAGGAAGACACCCATTTTTCCCCAGGGAACCTGGAAGCAGGGCCGGAGCCTGAAGTTACCAACATGCCAGCAGTGGCCCCAACTCCCGTTCCTCCCACAATGGACGACACCGTTGTCCCTGCTGAGCTAAGACGCTCTGAACATTCAACGGCTGGTATACCCCCCGTTCGCTACAATCAGGATGAGTTCATCTGGCAGCAGATTGCACAGGGATTGGAAGAGTGTCAGCAGGAACTTCAGAAACTCTCGCCCGTGGAATGGTGAGCAAAAAGAGAGGGGGAATGTAAGGGGGTGAAGCAAAGGAAGAGTCGGGTGGGAGTTATCTCCTCCGCTCTGGAACCTTGGTGCTGTGAAACAAGTTCCCCAGGGGTGATGTTAGCAGACGCAGACAGGAAGCGAGTGAGACCGAGGGCGGGAGAATCTGGCGTGCTGACAGGAGGGAAGTGTCTGCGGGAGACGAAGGAACAGATAGCTGCACGTGAGGGAGGAATAATTGCTCCCTGTAAAGGAGATAAGACCCAGACATGGAGCAGACTGGCTGCTGACTGTGTGTACGTGAATAAGGAGACTCTTGAGATTGAAACCAGATTCCCTCCTGACCGCACGGGGACAGAAACTCGCTCGCATAGTCGCAGCAGCCACAGTGACGGGTCAGAGCCCCTGACCCCAGCAGAGGAGACTAGCCAAAGACTGAGCTTTGTTCCAGGGTAGAGACTATTATTTCTTAAGCAGAGACTCCGAGCAGTGAAGATTCGCTTGTCCCAGTCTCCCCCTGCATACCATATTAACCCCTTCCTACCGCATTAACCACTCAGGACCCCGTGACCAGTTCACAGGAACTACAGCGCCAACAGAGAGACTACAAGTGCCGCTGCTGACGGCATCAACGTTGGAGAGGACGATCCGGCGAGGGCAAGATTTCTTCAGACTGATAAGTTTTCCTGAAACTCCCGTTAATTATCGTTATTCTGCTCCACTGTTTGATTACTCGTTTATAGATTTCATATTCTAATAATATATTAGTTTGTTTCCCCTGTTTTCTCCCTGCGAAGAGAATCTTATCCTTGTAAATAAATCCTTCACTGTTGATCTGGCTCTGTTCCGTGGTGACATACCCTGCACCTGCACGTTATTACAAATACACCATTTATAACCACTCTCTGCTTTCTATCACTAGGCCAGATACCCATCTACACACATTATCCCCCAGACCCAGCATTCTCATTTTGTGTACCAACCTCTTGTGTGGCACGGTATAAAACGCTTTGGAAAAATTGAGATACAACACGTCCAACGACTTACTGGCCTATAATTTCCAGGTTCACGTTTAAAGCCCTTTTTCAATATTGGTACCACATTTTCTATGTGGCTGTCCTGTGGAACAGACCCCGTCGCTATAGAGTCCCTAAATATAATAATGGTTTGTCTATTACATTACTTAGTTCTCTTAGTACTCATGGGTGTATGCCATCCGGACCCGGAGATTTATCTAGTTTAATCTTATTTAGCCGGTTTCGCACCTCTTCTTGGGTTAGATTGGTGACCCTTAATATAGGGTTTTTTTTGTCTCTCGGCATTTCACCTAGCATTTTAGTTTCCACCGTGAATACCGTGGAGAAGAAGGTGTTTAATATATTAGCTTTTTCCTCGTCATCTACAACCATTCTTGCCTCACAATATTTTAACCCCTTTCTGACATGAGATGTACTATCCCGTCCATGTGCCCTGGGCCCGTATGGCCAGGGACGGGATAGTACGTCTCATGCTATAAGATGTGAGCCCGGCCGATCGGTGCCGGGTGTCAGCTGATTCTCACAGCTGACACCTGGCACTTTAACCCCCGGCACACTGTGATCAAAGATGATTGCAGCATTCTGGCGGTTGCAGAGGGGCTGATAGCCACTCTGCTTTTGGATCAGAGACCCCACGGCATGCTGCGGGGTCCCGATCGTTCCCATGGAGACCCGGATGTCGTCACAACGGCATCCGGGTCTCCAGGTCAGTCTCTGACATGCGCAGTGCATGTCAGGAAGTCTCAGGTTAGTGCACAGAGAAGCTGCAGCGCTGCAAGCTTCTATAGCATGCAGATGCTGCTTCATCTGCATGCTATAGAAGCGATCAGCCTGCAGAAAATGAGTGTCCCATAGTGGGACAATGTGTAAAAATAAGAATTAAATAAAAAAAATAAAATAGATGTAAAAATATTTTAGAAAAATAATAATAAAAAATCAATATTTATTATATCAATAAATAAATATTTTAGTGAAAAAAAATCTAAATAATAAAAGTACACATATTTGGTATCCCCTCTTCCGTAACGATCCGCCCTATAAAACTGTCCCACTAGTTAACCGCTTTAGTGAATACCATAAAAAATACAAGGCAAAAAAACAATGCTTTATCATCATACTGCCAAACAAAAAGTGGAATAACTAGCGATCAAAAATACGGATATAAATAAATGTGGTACCACTGAAAACGTCATCTTGTCCCGCAAAAAACAAGCCGCCGTACAGCGTCATCAGTGACAAAGTAAACAAGTTATAGCTCTCAGAATAAAGCGATGCAAAAATTATTTTTTATATAAAATAGTTTTTATTGTATAAAAGCGCCAAAACATAAAAAAATTATATAAATGAGGTATCGCTGTCATTGTACTGACCCAACGAATAAAACTGCCTTATCAATTTTACCACACGCGGAACGATATAAACGCCCCCCCAAAAGAAATTCATGAATTGCTGGTTTTTGTTCATTCCGCCTCCCAAAAACCGGAATAAAAAGCGATCAAAAAATGTGATGTGCCTGAAAATGGTACCAATAAAAACGTCAGCTCGTCCCGCAAAAAACAAGACCTCACGTGACTCTGTTGGCCAAAATATGGAAAAATTATAGCTCTCAAATTATGGTGATGCAATAAAAAGCGTCTGCCATGCGCCCAAACAGTGGTTTACCCCCACATATGGGGTATTGGCGTACTCAGCATAAATTGCACAACAACTTTTGGGGTCAAATTTCTCCTGTTATCCTTGGGAAATTAAAAGATTGGGGGTGGGAAAATCATTTTTGTGGAAAAAATATAATTTTTTATTTTTACGGCTCTATGTTATAAACTTCTGTGAAGCACTTGGGGGTTCAAAGTGCTCAACACACATCTAGATAAGTTCCTTGTGGGGGGTTTCCACTGTTTAGGCACATCAGGGGCTCTCCAAAGGCGACATGGCGTCCGATCTCAATTTCAGCCAATTCTGCGTTGAAAAAGTCAAACTGCACTCCTTCCCTTCCGAGCTCTGCCGTGGGCCCACACAGTGGTTCCCCCCCCTCATATGGGGTATCAGCGTACTCAGGACAAATTGGAAAACAACTTTTGGGGTCAAATTTCTCCTGTTACCCTTGGTAAAATAAAAAAAATTGGATCTGAAGTAAAATTTTGTGAAAAAAAGTTAAATGTTAATTTTTTTAAACATTCCAAAAATTCCCGTGAAGCACCTGAAGGGTTAATAAACTTCTTGAAAGTGGTTTTGAGCACCTTCAGGGGTGCCGTTTTTAGAATGGTGTCATTTTGCGTATTTTCTATCATGTAGACCCCTCAAACTGACTTCAAATGTGATATGGTTCCAAAAGAAAAAATGGTGCTGTAAAAATGAGAAATCGCTGGTCAAATTTTAACCCTTATAACTTCCTGGCAAAAAAAAATTTTGGTTCCAAAATTGTGCTGATGTAAACTAGACATGTAAGAAATGTTATTTAGTAACTATTTTGTGCGATATAACTGTCTGATTTAAGGGCATAAAAATTCAAAGTTTGAAAATTGCAAAATTTTCAAAATTATCGCCATATTTCTGTTTTTTTCATAAATAAACGCAAGTTATATAGAAGAAATTTTACCACTAACATAAAGTACAATATGTCACGAAAAACATTGTCAGAATCACCAAGATACGTTGAAGCGTTCCAGAATTATAACCTCATAAAGGGACAGTGGTCAGAATTGTAAAAAATTGGCCCAGTCATTAACATGCAAACAACCTCGTGAGTAAAGGGATTAAGGGGCTTACACTTTCACTTTTGACTCTTTTACTATTGATATAGTTGAAGAACAGTTTGGGATCAGTTTTACTCTCCTTAGTAATGTGCTTCTCTGTTTCCTTTTTGGCAGCTTTAATTAGTTTTCTAGATAAAGTATTTTTCTCCCAATAGTTTTTTAGAGCTTCAACAGTGCCATCCTGCTTTAGTAATTTAAATGCTTTCTTTTTACTGTTAATTGCCCCTCTTACTTCTTTGTTTAGCCACATTGTGTTTTTCCTATTTCTTGTCCTTTTATTCCCACAAGTAGAGATGAGCGACTTTGCCTCCGGGAGGGTCGAGTCGAGTTTCGGACCACCTGACTTTCCCAAAAGTCGAGTCGAACGAAATCGGCCGACTAACGGAAAAAGTCGAAGGTCCGACTGAAACTCCAACCGACCCCAATGCAAGTCAATGGGGAGGAAAAGTTGTCAGTCAGTGGAGGACAGTAAACACACCTACAGTGCCCATTTCAATGCCAACGACATCAATTCTTATTACTTAAGGGCCCTATATCATGCCCCATAAATAATGAACCACATATGATGCTCTAGTATATGATGGGCCCCATATATGATGCTCCAGTGTATGATGAGCCCCATATAATGCTCCAAATATAATGGTCCCCATATATAATGCTCCATATATAATAGGCTCCATGTGATGCTCCATATATAATGTGCCCCATATGATGCACCATATATAATGGGTCCCATATGATGCTCCAGTATATGATGGGCCCCATGGATGATGCTCCAGTGTATAATGGGCCTATATAATGCTCCATATATAATGGGCCCCGTATATGATGCTCCAGTGTATGATGGGCCCCATTTATAATGCTCCAGTGTATGATGGGCCCCATATATAATGCTCCAGTGTATAATAGGCCCTATCTATGATGCTCAAGTGTATGATGGGCCCCATATATAATTCTCCAGTGTATAATGCTCCCCATATATTGCTCCAACCATTAAAAAAAATGAAATACCTCTCCTCGCTGGGCACTGCTCTACTCTGGATTCCTCAGCTTCACCATCTTCCAACTCTCTGCACTGTGACTGTTCAGGCAGAGGGCGCACAGGCGTGACGTCATCGCGCTCTCTGACCTGAATGTCACTGTCAGGAAACGCGGAAGACGTCATAGCGGTGGAGCAGGGAGAGGTAAGTATTGCAAGTGCTGGGGCCCTGAGCAAGCAGGGGGGGCACACTCATGGGCGCCGGCACTGGCACAGGGCCCCTCATAGTACACTGGTGTCTCTGACGGCAAGTGGGCCCCCCCACCTGCTCAGGGCCCCGTCACTTGCCCGTGTGCGCCAGGTGCTGACTCCGGCCCTGGGGGGGGGGGTACAGCCCAGTTAGAGAGGTGGAAAAACTGCCATATGTTGAGGTGTAGGCTGGACGTTCAGCAGCTGCAAATCGAGGAATTGTAGAAGTTGGAGGAAGAGGAGGACAAGGCGAGCCATTTTGCTGGCAACCTATGTGTCATCAGGGGAAGGTGGTACAAAATCCTTTGAAACCCAGGCATGGTTCATTTTAATGAAGGTGAGATCACCAACATTTTGGGTCGACAGCCGGGTCCTTCTTTCTGTCAGGATTGATCCAGCAGCACTGAAGACTCTTTCTGATAGAACACTACCAGCAGGGCAAGCGAGCTCCTGTAAGGCATATTGTGCCAATTCAGGCCAGGTGTCCAGTTTCCAGGCCCAGTAGTCAAAGGGGAATGAACTGTGAGGGAGAACATTGATGGGGGAGGAGAGGTAATTTTGAACCATAGTTGACAACTGCTGTCTCCTGTCTGTTGCAATCGATTTAGTATTAACAGTCGTGTGAGCGTTACTCGAGAAATCAGACCACAACATGGTCATGAAACCCGTCTCCAACGCCACTTCGGCTGTGTGCACCACGAACACCTCTTCCATTTGGCCCAGTACGGCTCGTGGTAGAAACTGCACCGCTGCTGTGTGCTGGGAATGCCTCTAACAAATGGTTTACCAGAGTTGCTTAATTGTTCGCCAATATTAGCTCTAGGTTCTCCTGTGGCATGATGTTCTGTAATTTGCCTTTATATTGTGGATCGAGGATGCTGGCCAACCAGTAGTCGTCATCCTTCATAATTTTGGCAATGCGGGGGTCCCTTTTTAGGATCCGCAAGACAATCACACATGTGGGCCAATGTTCCAGGTGTCAATGATGCACTGCCAGTGGTGGGTGGAGGAGCACTTTCTGCCAAATCCACATCCTTCCAGTCACGCACAAACCCTGTACATGACCTTGGCAAGCCAACATTTTCTCTTCCCCCTGAGAAGCATCCTCCTCCCCAAAATAATCATCCTCCTCCTCTTCTTCCTCCACCTTGTCCAGGACAGTTCCCTGAGCAGACAATGGCTGACTGTCATCAAGGCTTCCCTCCTCCTCCTCCTCCTCTTCCTCCTCCGCTGCAGACGCCTGATCCTTAATGTGCGTCAAAGTTTGCATGAGCAGATGCATAAGTGGGATGCTCATGCCCTGTGCATTTCCTCAAATCACTGAAGGACTTTACAGAGGTCTTTCAGCTTTGACAACTGTACACCCGACAACTCCATGTCTGCCCTCAAACTGCCAGCCCGTGTATCCTCGCACAAATGCATTACAGCCTGCCTCTGTTCGCACAGCCTCTCAACCATGTGCATGGTGGAGTTCGACCTTGTTGCAACGTCTATGATTAGGCGGTGCTTGGGGAGGTGGAGCGATCGCTGCAGCCTCTGCATACGACTGGAGTCTACGGGCGAGCGACGGATGTACGAGCACAGTCTTCGCAACTTATGGAGGAGGGCTGGTAACTCCGGATTATTATTTATGAAGCACTGCACCACCAGGTTCAAGGTGTGAGCCAGGCACGGTATGTGTCTGAGTTTTGCCAGGACTATGGCCACCACAAAATTACGGCCATTATCACTGACTACCTTGCCTGGCTCAAGATGTAGACTGCCCAGCCGTTTCTCGCTGCAAGTAGTTGGCCAGTACCTCCGCGGTGTGTCTGTTGCCGCGCAAAGACATCATCTTTAAAACAGCCTGTTGACGCTTACCACTAGCTGTTCGATAGTGGGACACCTCGTGTGCAACACTGGCAGCTGCGGATGGAGTGCTCGTGCAACTGCGCTCTGTCGACGAGCTTTCGCTTCTGGAGGAGGAGGAGGGTCGAACGCCTACAGCCAACTGTTGCCTATACCGTGGGCTAGGCAGCACTGTCCCACCGCCGCTGTCCCCTGTGGACCCTGCATCCAACACATTAACCCAGTGCGCAGCGATGGACACGTAATGGCCCTGGCCATGCCTACTAGCCCATGCATCTGTTGTGAGGTGCACCTTTCCACTCACCGATTGTTTGAGTGCATGGACAATGCGGTCTTTCACATGCAGGTGGAGGGCAGGGATGGCTTTTCTAGCAAAGAAGTGCCGACTGGGTAGGTCATAGCGTGGGACATAGTAGGCCATGAGCTCTGGGAATGCTGCGCTTTCAACCAAACGTAAGGGCATCATCTCTAATGAGATCAGTTTGACAATGTAGGCGTTCAAAGCCAGCGTACGCGGATGAGAGGATGAGTACTTTCTTGTCCTACTCAGAGTGTCTGCCAGAGTGAGCTGGACTTGAGAGCTGCATATGGGGGAACTAGCAGTGGACATGGCGGACTGAGAGGGGGTTGGTGATGGTGATGGTGGTGGTGATGGCCTAGATTCAGTCTTTCGTTGGAAAAACATTGGGATTCCCTGACTGCTTTGGCCTTTCGATGACACCTCAACATTTCTTGCTGGTGGTGTGCTAACCGGTGGGCTTACAGTGGGGGAAGCGATGTAGCATTGCTGGCTATCTTCAGTCGGAGCAGGTGCACATGTGCTACCTGAGGTTTTGTATTACGTCAACGCTTGCAAGTGCATGGTGTTTAAATGTCTAAGCATGCAACTGGTATTCAAATTTCGGACACTTTTCCCTCGGCTAAAGGTCCTTCCGCACTTCTTACAGATAACCTTTGCCTCATCAATAGGATTTTGGTCAAAAAAGTACCACACTACACTCTTCCTACTATGGTAAAACTTTTCAGGGCTTGCACGCTGTGCTAATTTGACCGTCTGGCCAAGCTGTCCTTCAACTTCTTTTGTTGTTTTAACACATTTTTGAACTGCTACGGGCCTGCCAGATAACCGCGGCTGCGATGTCGATGCCTGCTGCGGATCCTCTTCTGACCTACTGCCAGCGGCACCCTCTTCCCCCAATGGATGCCAATCCAGGTCAACAACTGGGTCATCCATCACCTCCTCTTCAATTTCATCTGCACCTTCCTCTGTGTCACCATGTAAGGTGGTATAGTATACGGGAAGGGGCACCTGAGTTTCATCAGGGTCAGATTCTGGCTCAGTAGACTGCGTGGGCAATGTAGTGCTCTGGGTGAATGTACCAGCAGAATCAAATAGCAGTGGCTGTGCATCAGTGCACTCCATGTCATATTCATCTTGGACTGGGGAATTCAGGATTTGACTTGATAACCCAGGCATGGTATGTGAAAAGAGCTTGAGGTAGTAATCTGAAGTGTGGCCTGCCGCATCCTTCACTTTTGTAGGGGTGAAGGACACAAGGAAAGGTGTCGTTCCTGACCAGGAGCCTGCACTGACGACTCAGTGCTTGCAGTTTTTGAAACTTCCGAAGAGGAGGCAATAGAGCTGTAGGCTGTTTCGGCAATGTAAGCAAAAACCTGTTCCTGATGCTCCGGCTTTAAAAGCGGTTTACCCACTCCCTGAAAAGGGAGCCTTCCAGGCCTTTTGGAGCCAGACGATGACGCAGGTTCAACACCTCCTGCCTTAGGTGCTATTGTGCTTTTGGCACTACCAGCAGCTGCACCACCACCACCATCAGTACCAGCTGTCCCCCCTCCCGCCCACGTCCGTGGCCTCTTCCACCATACTTCCTCATGTTTGGGAAAATGTACCAAAAATACCAGCAGATATATGGTATTGTATGAGGAGCGTACAGCTGTATACAGCATTGGAGAAAATTTAAATCTCCATATATATTTCCGGAGTCACACACAGACGCTCACTCAGTACGGATTTGATCGTAATACAAAAAGCAGAAAAACGGTACTGTCTCAGAAGCATACAGCTGTATACAGCATAGGGGAAAATTTAAATCTCCGTATATATTTCCGGAGTCACACACAGACGCTCACTCAGTATGGATTTGACCGTAAAACAAAAGGCAGAAAAACGGTACTGTATCAGAAGTGTACAGCTGTATACAGCATAGGGGAAAATTTAAATCTCCGTATATATTTCCGGAGTCACACACAGACGCTCACTCTGTAGGGATTTGACCGTAATACAAAAAGCAGAAAAACGGTACTGTCTCAGAAGCGTGCAGCTGTATACAGCATAGAGGAAAATTTAAATCTCCGTATATATTTCCGGAGTCACACACAGATGCTCTCTCTGTATGGATTTGACCGTAATACAAAAGGCAGAAAAATGGTACTGTCTCAGAAGCGTACAGCTGTATACAGCATAGGGCAAAATTGAAATCTCCGTATATATTTCCGGAGTCACACACAGACGCTCACTCAGTATGGATTTGACCGTAATACAAAAGGCAGAAAAACGGTACTGTCTCAGAAGCGTACAGCTGTATACAGCATAGGGGAAAATTTCAATCTCCGTATATATTTCCGGAGTCACACACAGACGCTCTCTCAGTATGGATTTGACCGTAATACAAAGGGCAGAAAAACGGTACTGTATCAGAAGCGTTCAGCTGTACACAGCTTTTGAGGAAAATTGAAATCTCCGTATATATTTCCCGAGTCACACACAGACGCTCTCTCAGTTTGGATTTGACCGTAATACAAAAGGCAGAAAAACAGTACTGTATCAGAAGTGTACAGCTGTATACAGCGTAGGGGAAAGATGAAATCTCCGTATATATTTCCGGAGTCACACACATACGCTCTCTCAGTATGGATTTGACCGTAATACAAAAGGCAGAAAACGGTACTGTATCAGAAGCGTACAGCTGTATACAGTGTAGGGAAAAATTTAAATCTCCGTATATATTTCCGGAGTCACACACAGACGCTCTCTCAGTATGGATTTGACCGTAATACAAAAGGCAGAATAACGGTACTTGTTATGTTTTAGGTAGCTGAGGAGAAAAAGCAAAAACGGTAATACACCAGAGAGGCTGGAACCTATTGGATTGCAGTAACCTGAACTAACCACACAACTAGAGGTAGCCGTGGAGCGTTCCTACGTTGATCCTAGACGCCTCGTCACAGCCTGAGAGATAACTACACCTAAAGGCAGAAAGAGGAAAGCTATCTGCCCCGGAGCAGATCCCCAAAGAATATAGGAAGCCCCCAAACATGTAATGGCGGTTAGACAAGAAGAAGAACGGACACAGACAGAAAATAGAATGAGCAAACGCTGGGGCCCAATCTGTCTAGACAGAAAAGTACAGGAAAGGATTCTTACTGCAATCCAAAAAAAAACCTAAAAAATACTAACTCTTCTGATTGCAAAAACACCTGAGATCACACGATCTCTACCACCTGAATCAGATCTCTGGTGTAACAAAACTAAGCAGCAGCCACTGAAAAAAACAGGAAAAAGCAAATGAACAAATAACTGTGGCTTCAGATAAACTGAGAGGAGCACAGAACCCCAGGAGGGGACCCGGCTGACCTCCACAGAAGTGCAGGGAACTATGCAAAAAGCAAGCACAAAAATAAAAGCAGAAAATATCTTATCTGAAAGCAGAAGATGCAGGCAAGACTCAGCAAACTTCCAAATGAACCAAGAACCACAATTGAGACAAGAACAATTGATCGACGCGACCATCATGGGAGGGAATCTCACTTATATCAGTCCAGTCCGTGATCCCAGATTGCCATTCCTCGCTGTGAGGTTCAGTACTGTCTGCAACCACCAGAGGGAGCCTCTGCTCAGAAACCATCTCCAGCACATTCATAACAGGTACTGTATCAGAAGCGTACAGCTGTATACAGTTTAGGGGAAAATTGAAATTTCAGTATATATTTCCGGAGTCACACACAGATAGTCAGCAATGCATGTATTTGTCCGTGATACCAGCTAGTACACGGTAGTGTGTGAAGAGCGTACAGCTCTATACAGTATGGGAAAAAATGAACGGTCAGTAAGTGTGCAGAAAAAAAAATAAGGCTACTTTCACACATCAGTTTTTTCGTGTCAGGCATAATCCGTCGAATACCTGATAGGACGGATCCGGTGCTGAAATAAAAAAACTGATGCAACGGATCAGGTTTTTTGCTGGATCTGACCTGAACTTTTGAACCCGGAAAATAAGTTTTGCAGGCAGAAAATGCAGGTACGCATGTCCGGAGTGGAAAATGTAGTAGTAGTAGTAGTAGTAGTAGTAGTTTTCCAGAATCCGGATCAGTCTTTTGGCGGATTGCACATAAGACTGGTCCGATTCAATAGACTTGTATTATTTCCGGCCGCCTATTGCGCCGATTCAGGCACTATCAGGCGAGTCCAGAAAAAAAAAAAACGTTGCAGTGACCATTTCGTCCGGCCGCCGGAATGTACAAAACGGATGCAACGCAATGACATCAGGCACGGTCCGGCGCTAATGAAAGTCAATGCTAAAAAAAAGCATCCGGTATCGGATCCGTTTTTTTAAAAACACGCCTGACGTCAAAATTCTGATGTGTGAAAGCAGCCTAAAAGTTAATGTGCTGTGTAAAAGCAGTCTGCACAGCAGTGTACACACAGCAATACAGCTATCAGGCAGCCTAATAACCAGCGCTGCTGCACACAAGAAAATCCTCCCCTGTCACTGCACACTAACTGTACAGCACAATTGCTATCAGCACAAGCACATAAGAACTTCTCTTTCCAGCCTAACTCTCTCCCTACTGATAAACAGCGTCAGCAACTTCTCCCTACTGTTAAGATCGGCAGAAGTAAAATGGCGGTCGGCGGTCAGTGCTTTTATAGACACTATGACACCCCCAAAGCAAGCCAATCACTGCAATGCCCTTCTCTAAGATGGTGGTGGACGCTGCCCATGTCATCTCGTTGCCCACAGTGTACGTCCTTGCTCATTGGCTGAAAAAAGGCGCCTGCAAGCATTATGGGAAAACCGACTTTGACGCTGGTTCTGCCGAACGCATGACCGACTTGATGCTATGGTGGGGTTTCGCTCAGCGAAACTCGACTTTGGCGAAAGTCGGCGACTTATGAATCTGACCGACCTGTTTCGCTCAACTCTACCTACAAGGTATAAACCGCTTACAGTGCCTATTTAGGATGTTCCTAAACATTTCCCATTTATTATCTGTATTCTTATTTCTGAGGACATTGTCCCAGTCAACCAGATTAAGGGCATCTCTAAGCTGATCAAACTTTGCCTTCCTAAAGTTTCAGTATATTAAGTCTTTTGAGCTTCTTTTAACCGCTTTGGGTATCCAAAGACACAAAGCGGCTAAAATTAATGACCTGACCATTCTTCTGGTCGCTTCCACTTGAAAGGCGCTCACTAGTTTACTAAATACAATTGAAATAAAAAGCTGGCGCCAAAAGATGTCGTAAAAATGTTTAAAAAACATGCCCCTGGAAGAAACATAGGCTAAATGATGCCGGGTGTGGGGAGGATACAGCACTCACATCTTATCTCCACCTTGGTGCTTAACACTTAGATTGTCCACCCCAATTATTTAAGATTTAGGGCCTGTGCACACATTGCGGATTTGCCTGCGGATTTTTCCGCGCCGAAACCGCACCGCTTGGCAGAAAACGCAGGCGCGGTTTTGACGCGGTTTTGACGCGGTTTTTCATGCTTTTTCTCATGCGGTTTAGGGCCTGTGCACACATTGCGGATTTGCCTGCGGATTTTTCCGCGCCGAAACCGCACCTCTTGGCAGAAACCGGTTTTGGCGCGGTTTTGATGCGGTTTTTGGCACGGTTTTGACGCGGTTTTTCTCATGCGGTTTTGTTTGCGGTTTTTACAGCTAAATAAAGATATGTTGTTTAACAAAAAAAAAAAAGATTTGTGATGTCATTTCTTGTCCAACCTCCTCTTTTACATTTGTCCAACCCACACTCCATTACACACACACAGATAGAGATAGGCCGGCGTCACACTTGCGAGTGTAATGCGAGTATAAGTCGCACGACTTTCTCGCATCAACACCCGGCACGGCCGCCCGCTCTCAGACCCGAGTGTGCGGCTGAATGTATTTCTATGCATGTATTTCTATGCAACCGCACACTCGGGTCCGAGAGCGGGCGGCCGTGCCGGGTGTTGATGCGAGAAAGTCGTGCGACTTATACTCGCATTACACTCGCAAGTGTGACACCGGCCATAGATAGATAATAGATACCAGTAGTTAGATAGATAGATAGATAGATAGATAGATAGATAGATAGATAGATAGATAGATAGATAGATAGATGGATAATAGATAGTTAGATAGTTAGAAATATATATAGAAAGATAGATATATAGATATATAGATAGAAAGATATATAGGTAGATAGATAAAATGGTACATAAATAGTTAAAGACACACACGCGTACACATACACAAAATAACGCAATAGTTAATAAAAAAAAAAAAAAATAGGAAAAAAAATGGCGTGGGCTCCCGCGCAATTTTCTGCGCCAGAGGGGGAAAGCAGACAGCCGGGGCCAATATTTCTAGCCTGGGAAGGGGTTAATACCCATGGATCTTCCCAGGCTATGAATATCAGCCCGCAGCTAGCCTTCACTGGCTATTAAAATAGGGGGACCCCCCCAAAAAAATGACGTGGGGTCCCCCTATAATTTATAGCCAGAAAGGCTACGCAGACAGCTGCGGGCTGATATTCATAGTCTAGGAAGGGGCCATGGATATTGGCGCCCCCCCTGGCTAAAAATACCAGCACCCAGCCGCCCCAGAGTTGGCGCATCTGTACGATGCGCCAATTCCGGCACTTAGCCCCTCTCTTCCCACTCCCCTGTAGCGGTGGGATATGGGGTAATAAGGGGTTAATATCACCTTGCTATTGTAAGGTGATATTAAGCCCGGTTAATAATAGAGAGGCGTCAATAAGACGCCTATCCATTATTAATCTTATATTAATAAAGGGTTAAAAAAAAACCACATGCATAAGAATAAATTATTTTAATGAAATAAAACACAACACGGTTTTCATATCTTTATTACACACTCAGATCCAAGCGACGCCCTCGATCTCCTGTAATAAAACGTAAAAAAATAAAACAACCATATACTCCCTGTCCGACGCAGTCCAATTAATAACGAGTGTCCCACGATGGTCTCCCCTATAGAACAGGGACATCAGGTGATGCCACTGCTCTGTAGGGCCTCCCAGTGATGCACTGACAGGAGACAATGGCTCCTGCAGTGCATCACTGAGTTCATTCTCTCACTTTATGGCAATGCTGCGTGGGAATTTTCTCACCCAGCATTGACGTGAGAGAATGAACTGTAGTGACGTCATTCTCTCCCGGCGGCAGAGCGGTACACAGATGGATGGCGTCGGGGAAGAGGTGAGTATATACTCTGTTATGTGTTGTATGTCATGTGTATGTTATATGCTCTGTATGTTATGTGTATGTTATATGTTGTATGTCATGTGTATGTTATATGTTCTGTATGTCATGTGTATGTTATATGTTGTATGTCATGTGTATGTTATATGTTCTGTATGTCATGTGTATGTTATATGTTCTGTATGTCATGTGTATGTTATATGTTGTATGTCATGTGTATGTTATATGTTCTGTATGTCATGTGTATGGTATATGTTGTATGTCATGTGTATGTTATATGTTCTGTATGTCATGTGTATGTTATATGTTGTATGTCATGTGTATGTTATATGTTCTGTATGTCATGTGTATGTTATATGTTCTGTATGTCATGTGTATGTTATATGTTCTGTATGTCATGTGTATGTTATATGTTCTGTATGTCATGTGTATGTTATATGTTGTATGTCATGTGCATGTTATATGTTGTATGTCATGTGTATGTTATATGTTCTGTATGTCATGTGTATGTTATATGTTGTATGTCATGTGTATGTTATATGTTCTGTATGTCATGTGTATGTTATATGTTCTGTATGTCATGTGTATGGTATATGTTGTATGTCATGTGTATGTTATATGTTCTGTATGTCATGTGTATGTTATATGTTCTGTATGTCATGTGTATGTTATATGTTCTGTATGTCATGTGTATGTTATATGTTGTATGTCATGTGTATGTTATATGTTCTGTATGTCATGTGTATGTTATATGTTCTGTATGTCATGTGTATGTTATATGTTCTGTATGTCATGTGTATGTTATATGTTGTATGTCATGTGTATGTTATATGTTCTGTATGTCATGTGTATGTTATATGTTTGTATGTCATGTGTATGTTATATGTTCTGTATGTCATGTGTATGTTATATGTTCTGTATGTCATGTGTATGTTATATGTTCTGTATGTCATGTGTATGTTATATGTTCTGTATGTCATGTGTATGGTATATGTTGTATGTCATGTGTATGTTATATGTTCTGTATGTCATGTGTATGTTATATGTTCTGTATGTCATGTGTATGTTATATGTTCTGTATGTCATGTGTATGTTATATGTTCTGTATGTCATGTAATGGTTTTTTTTTTTTTACATTCAGCACATTAGCCGGATGATGGGACTACTACTGTCCCATCATTGGCTAATGTGTCAGTTACTGTAGCAGGCATCGCCGGATGGGACTTGTAGTCCCATCCGACGATGCCTGCATACACGGAGACACGCACACAGGCCCGCACACCGCCGCACATACACAGCCCCACACACGGCCGCACATACACAGCCCCGCACATACACCGATGCCGCACACCGATCACGCACACAGCCCCGCACACCGATCACGCTGACACCGGCACACAATCACCGCCCACACACACAGCGCCGCACACTATACACGCCCACGCACCGCCCACACACACAGCGCCGAACACTATACACCCCACGCACTGCCCACACACATAGCGCCGCACACTATACACGCCCACGCACCGCCCACACACATAGCGCCGCACACTATACATGCCCACGCACCGCCCACACACTTTCCTCCTCCCGAACTGCAGCGGTTTCACCCGCAGCAAAACCGCAGATCTTTTTTAGACCTGCGGTTTGGCTGCGGAAGTGCCCGACTCAATGCAAGTCAATGGGCGCCGAACCGCTGCAGTTCCGCACAAAGAATTGACATGCTGCGGAAAATAAAACGCGCGTTTTTTTTCCGCAGCATGTGCACAGCAGACATGCGGTTCCCATTAGATTACATAGGTAGTGCACTGTGCTGCGGGTTGAATGCGTTTCCGCACGTTGAAAAACGCAGCGGAAACGCATCTAAAAACGCAAAGTGTGCACATGGGCTTAGACAGCTAAATAAAGCTATGTTGTTTAACAAAAAAAAAAGATTTGTGATGTCATTTCTTGTCCAACCTCCTCTTTTACATTTGTCCAACCCACACTCCATTACACACACACAGATAGAGATAGGCCGGTGTCACACTTGCGAGTGTGATGCGAGTAAGTCGCACGACTTTCTCGCATCAACACCCGGCACGGCCGCCCGCTCTCAGACCGAGTGTGTTGTGAATATGCTGGAGGCGGCTTCTGAGCTGGGGCTCCCTCCGGTGGTTGCTGAGGGTAATGAACTGATTAATGAATGGCCTTCAGCTGGCGCTGAATGGTAGGATATAAGTGGCCTGATTTCCCAGCAGCCTTGCCAGTTATCAGTTGTTCTTCTGGTCTTGCTTGAAGCACTGCTAGTTTCCTGCTCTCCTTCAGATAAGTGTTTGCTGGGTTTTTTTTTCTGTTTGATTTTCTCTGCTGGTTTGCTGCCTGCAGTGGACTGCAGCCTGTCCCCTTTTGGGGGTCTGGCGCTGCAATTGTGCTCCGTTTGTGTCTGCACTTTTGCTTTGCTCTTTTGTTACTTTTATTTGCTGAATAGCGTTTTGTTACACCAGAGATCTGATTTAGGTGGAAGAGGTCGTGTGTTCTCAGGTTTTTTGGCAATCAGAAGTGTTGGTATTTTTGTTAGGGTTTTTGTTGGATTGCAGTCAGAATTCTTTCCTGTACTTTTCTGTCTAGACAGATTGGGCCCCAGCGTTTGCTCATTCTATTTTCTGTCTGTGTCCGTGCTTTCTTCTTGTCTAACCGCCATTATATGTTTGGGGGCTTCCTATTTTCTTTGGGGATCAGCTCCGGGGCAGATAGCTTTCATCTTTCTGCCTTTAGGTGTAGTTATCTCTCAGGCTGTGACGAGGCGTCTAGGATCAACGTCGGAACGCTCCACGGCTACCTCTAGTTGTGTGGTTATTCAGGTTACTGCAATCCAATAGGTTCCAGCCTCTCTGGTGAATTACTGCTTTTGCTATTTTTTGCCATTTCTCCTCAGTTACCGAAACATAACACGAGTGTGCGGCTGCATGTATTTCTATGCAGCCGCACACTCGGGTCCGAGAGCGGGCGGCTGTGCCGGGTGTTGACGCGAGAAAGTCGTGCGACTTACTTGCATCACACTCGCAAGTGTGACGCCGGCCATAGATAGATAATAGATACCTTTAGTTAGATAGATAGATAGAAAATACATAGATGGATAATAGATAGTTAGAATATATATATATATATATATATATATATATATAGAAAGATAGATATATAGATAGACAGAAAGATATATAGGTAGATAGATAGATAGATAAAATGGTACATAAATAGTTAAAGAACACACACACAAAAATCTTAACGCAATAGTTAATAAAAAAAAATAGGAAAAAAAATGGCTTGGGCTCCCGCGCAATTTTCTGCGCCAGAGGGGGAAAGCCGACAGCCGGGGCCAATATTTCTAGCCTGGGAAGGGGTTAATACCCATGGATCTTCCCAGGCTATGAATATCAGCCCGCAGCTAGCCTTCACTGGCTATTAAAATAGGGGGGCCCCCCCAAAAAATGACGTGGGGTCCCCCTATAATTTATAGCCAGAAAGGCTACGCAGACATCTGCGGGCTGATATTCATAGCCTAGGAAGGGGCCATGGATATTGGCGCCCCCCCTGGCTAAAAATACCAGCACCCAGCCGCCCCAGAATTGGCGCATCTGTACGATGCGCCAATTACGGCACTTAGCCCCTCTCTTCCCACTCCCCTGTAGCGGTGGGATATGGGGTAATAAGGGGTTAATATCACCTTGCTATTGTAAGGTGATATTAAGCCCGGTTAATAATAGAGAGGCGTCAATAAGACGCCTATCCATTATTAATCTTATATTAATAAAGGGTTAAAAAAAAAACACACAAGAATAAATTATTTTAATGAAATAAAACACAAGACGGTTTTCATTACTCTTTATTATACGCTCAGATCCAAGCGACGCCCTCGATCTCCTGTAATAAAACGTAAAAAAATAAAACAACCGTATACTCCCTGTCCGATGCAGTCCAATTAATAACGAATGTCCCACGACGGTCTCCCCTATAGAACAGTGACATCAGGTGATGCCACTGCTCTGTAGGGCCTCCCAGTGATGCACTGACAGGAGACAATGGCTCCTGCAGTGCATCCCTGAGGTTACCTGAGTTCATTGTCTCACTTTATGGCAATGCTGCGTGGGAATTTTCTCACCCAGCATTGCTGTGAGAGAATGAACTGTAGTGACGTCATTCTCTCCCGGCGGCAGAGCGGTACACAGATCGATGGCGTTGGGGAATAGGTGAATATGTGCTCAGTGTTATGTGTTGTATGTTCTGTATGTCATTGTATGTTCTGTATGTCATGTATGTTTTTTGTTTTTTTTTACATTCAGCACATTAGCCGGATGATGGGACTACTACTGTCCCACCATTGGCTAATGTGTCAGTCAATGTCACTGTAGCAGGCATAGCCGGATGGGACTTGTAGTCCCATCCGACGATGCCTGCATACGCGGAGACACACACACACAGCCCCGCACATACACCGATCACGCACACAGGCCCGCACACCGATCACGCATACAGGCCCACACACCGATCACGCACACAGCCCCGCACACCGATCCCGCACACAGGCCCGCACACCGATCACGCAGACACCGGCACACAATCACCGCCCACACACACAGCGCCACACACTATACACGCACCGCCCACACACTTCCCTCCTCCCGAACTGCAGCGGTTTCACCCGCAGCAAAACCGCAGATCTTTTTTAGACCTGTGGTTTTGCTGCGGAAGTGCCCGACTCAATGCAAGTCAATGGGCGCCGAACCGCTGCAGTTCCGCACAAAGAATTGACATGCTGCGGAAAATAAAGCGCGGCGAAACCGCACGTTTTTTTCCGCAGCATGTGCACAGCAGACATGCGGTTCCCATTGGATTACATTGCATGTGCACTGTGCCACGGGTTGGATGCGTTACCGCACGTTGAAAAACGCAGCAGAAACGCATCTAAAAACGCAACGTGTGCACAGGGCCTAAGAGCCAGGGAAAATTCCTGATGATCTAAAGCCACAGATCTTTTCAGACAGGGGGTCTCCGTTGTCTCATGATACTTCTACAAATAACAAGGACCTAATTCGTCAATACAAAAGTGGTCTGTATAAAAAAACATGCTTGTGGTGGAACAAAACGTCACTTGAGAATTATTATAGTAAAAAAATAATTCCCACAGGGTTAAGTTTACAACTTTTTCCTTCCTTTGAATTAGAGGACAAGATTTTAACTAACAGGTGGATGTCAGCAGTTACAATATGCTACCTTGAATTTATTTCAAATTATTATTGACAAAAATACTCTCCCTCTCAAAGAAACTAATGAGGACATTGAGCAACTTGAGAAATTGCTGCATAAAGACATCAGCAGACAATCTTGATAAAATATTGATTGACAATAATGAAGATGTGGACAAGCGGGAGAATGATATCTGCCCAAAAAAATATATATACGGTATTTGCACTGCATGAATCTGCAACTCCCAGTATGTCCTTAACAAAGGTAAGGAAATTATGGGAGTTGTTACCATCTATCGTCAGACTGAGGACCATAAAGGAACCACAATGCTAATTAGACTCAAGCACTAGCACTAAACATTTAAAGAGTAACTTAACTTTTGGGAGATATCTTATATGTTTTTGTGTAGCCCAGCTTCGCAGGCACACATGAAAATCCAGGAAAGTGCACTCGAAGGTAACAGCAAAGCTTAATATGCACTTCACTCACACTTCAGACACACCCACCAGGGGTATGGGAGGTGGTGACATGTAGCAGAGCTGAGTCAAGCTTCCTGTCTCAGGACAGGGCAGTCAGTTTCCTGTCTTCGGACAGTGCAGATCTGTGCCAGTGAAGTCTGGACGAGGAAGGAGAGGAGGAAAGATTGGATCCTTGCAGAGTAGCGTAGCTCACCTGACAAGCAAGTGGAGGCTAGTACGGGTGAATTGGATCATCATCCTAGCCTAGTCAGAGCTACCCTTAATCAGTACCTCAGCAGAAGTCGAAGCTAGGAGGCTACTGAGAGCTTCTCGGCTAGCTCTAGGAGAAAGCTGACATTATCAACGAAGCTCCAAGTGTTATTGCTAAGAGCTAGAGCAGGGCGAAGGGCACAGTGGAGAAGTTAGAGAAGTGCTCCAGGTATTTGATTGCCTGCACTAAATTGCCGGACACCGGAGTCCGAAGCGTCGCTACTGTTTCAGGCAGAGTAACAAGAAAACCGGAGGCATCTGGACTACAGGTCGCAGAGAGCAGCCCTCAGTGTCAATACGTAACCGGAGACAGGGATAACGGGTCTAGCCTGATCAGCAATATAGACTTAGTTTTCACCACTAAGAAGGCTCCACCACAATATTGGCCGGGCAGTACAGCTATAGAGAAAGCTGGAGATTCAGAATTAACTTCGCTTCAGGCAAGTTGGATTCACAAGTATTGGAAGTTAAGGAGGCCTCTAACCTGCTCAGCTGTTACCGGAAAGTGCACTCTTCACCCCGACCAGCTTCCCGGGACCTGCTTGAACCATCATCAGTAAAAGGTATGAAAAGAAGCTGCATTGTGTTTGGCTGAATTATTGCTACACCCTGCATCATCATCACCATAGACTTCCAGGGACACGTCTCACCTGTGGGAGACTTACTACCAAGCTGCCCCATAACATCCCCTGTGAAGACCCTTACAGCAGCGCTGGTACAAATTACCAGAAACCACAGGTGGCGTCACGAACTATCCTAATAATCCCCTGTAAATACCCCCCCCCATCGCATTGACTGCCAGGGCCACGGACCGAGTCACCGCTACCAGTGACAACTCCCATAGATGCCCATGGGCTCGGCTCCGAGTACCCCATAGTCCTGGTATCCACAATTGTGGTGCGTGAGTCAAACAAATCTTGGCGTCACGAACAGGATCCGAAACTTACAAGATTGTAAGCCCTGTGTGCCCATATTGAACTGTTGGAGTGGAAAAGACTGTGTGCTGTATGTTACTGTGTTGGCGCCAAATACCGCCATCTTTACCGCAATATTCGCGCCCTCAGGCGCTGGTGAAGAAGGGGGGCGTACCTGTAAAAGCGCGCTGTTGCCTGGCTCCGCCCCCAGCTCTGACGCAGCGGCAGGTCCTGTGAAACAGGAAGTAAACGCTCTGACATCACCGTCCAGCGACGAAGGTCCTGTCTCCACCGCTGTGCCTGCTACGAAGGTCCTGTCTCCACCGCTGTGCCTGCGACGCTGCAGCCTGCAAAAGAGGTAGGCTCAGATTAACCAAAGGGGTACCAATATGTCGCAGCAACCAGCAGACGGAGCGGCCCCCGCCGGAGGCCCCAATAACCCACCGCTTGGCGTTGTAGTGCAGGATGGAGGTGCGGGCCCCTCACCTGGTCCGGTGGTCCCGCTTATGCCCCTAGCGCTCCCATACATGCCAGGAGCGAAGTGGCTCCCTCAATACAGCGGCGAGCCAGGCACCCTGCCCGGATTTAAACGGAAAATATGTAGCATCTTAGATATGTACTCCATGACTGAGTGTAATGTATGTGGTACAGTTCATATAGCGTCTTGTGCTTGGGTGCGATGAAAATACTTGAGACACAGGTTGATAAAGAAAGTCTTGTATTGCTTCATACAAATTGGCAAAAATAAACACACAGGTTGCAAACACAGAAGCAGGAGACACAGCAGGCCAGAGTAATCTAAGCTCAGCAATAACTCTCCAATACAGATTCAGATCTTCTTCTCTGTTACCGCAAGTCCATGCAAACGTGAGGCTCTCAAGAGCAGAGTTCAGAGTCCACAAGTGCTTCAGAGTTCCTCAGTAGGAATGGCTGGAGTACAAGGTCCAAGGCTTCAGGAGTCAGAACACAGGTTCACTGCAGGCTAGATTCTGAAGCACTGATTGCTCAGCTGTGGCTGTTTAAGAAGCAAACGGAGAGAATCAGGGCGGAACATGCAAGCTGGAAAACTCCATTTTGACTGAGGGCAAGATAGCTGCAGCAAAACAGAAAGCAAAATTGCCGACGAACAAACTGAGTTTCAGAAACAGATACACAGAACCTTACATTACTCCCCCCTTAGGGACAACCTCCGGATGACCTCAGACCAGGCTTGTGTGGGTACCTCTGATGAAACTGACGGAGCAAGCGAGGAGCATTAACGTTATTGACTGGCTCCCATGAGTTGTCCTCCACTGGGTAGCCCTGCCATTTAATCAGATATTGTAACTGATTTCTATACAACCTGGAATCTAAAATCCTTTCCACCACAAATTCCTCCTGACCATCGACTAGCACTGGGTCAGGGCAAGGAGAAGAACGTCCAGGAAACGTATTGGGTGTCGCAGCCTTTAGTAGGGATACATGAAAGACAGGGTGGATTCTCATAGTTCTGGGCAATTGAAGACGACAAGCAACGGCACTTATAATTTTACTGATTTTATAGGGTCCAATGTACTTATGTCCCAACTTAGACGATGGAATCCTTAACTTAAGATTTCTGGTTGACAGCCAGACCAGGTCTCCTACCTTAAAAGCTGGTGCAGGTTTACGAAATTTATCTGCTGCCTTCTTGTACCTTTCCTGAGCCGATTCCAGATTCTCCTTTAGAAGATCCATATTCTTCTGTAAAGTCGTGACTCTTTCAGCCACTGCTGGCAAAGGCGTCTCTATGGGAAATCGTGGTAGAATGTTAGGATGATAACCTAGATTAGAGTAAAAAGGAGACTGTTTAGTGGAGGCACTCTGAGAGTTGTTGTAAGAGAACTCAGCCAATGGAAGTAGATCCACCCAATCATCCTGTAGGTGGCAGATAAAGCAGCGGAGATACTGCTCCAGGGTTTGATTGGTTCGTTCGGTTTGTCCATTAGTCTGGGGATGAAAAGCAGAAGAAAGGTTTACTTTAATGTCCAATGCTGCACAGAAATTTTGCCAAAACCTAGAAGTGAATTGCACCCCTCGATCCGAAATAACCTCATCCGGTACTCCATGTAAGCGAAACACATCTTTAATCATCAAATCTGATGTCTGTTTTGCAGTGGGTAAGCCGACACAAGGGATAAAATGAGCTGCCTTTGTTAGACGGTCAACCACCACTAGAATAGTGTTCTTCCCTTGAGAGGTTGGTAATTCCACAATGAAGTCCATAGAAATGGATCCCCACGGGCGGGACGGGGTGGGAAGAGGCTGTAACAGACCAGTTGGTGAAGAGCGAGGTGTTTTGCATCTTGCACAAACCTCACACGAAGTGACATAGTCCAAAACATCCTTCCTACAAGTGGGCCACCAAAAGAAACGAGAAAGAAATTCCTGTGTCTTTAGAATTCCTCTATGACCGGCTATTTTGGAATCGTGAATGAGTTGCAATACTCTCAATCTGACTGTTTCAGGTATATACAGACGTTGTCCCAGAATCCACACACCATTCTTAAAGACAAGACTTACGTCCCTTGGGGGTTGAGCCAAAAAAGAATCCGCATTGTATGCTTCCTTGATGTCTTTAATTAGGTCTTGATGATGAATCACTCCTAGGAATCTAGAGTCAGGAAGAATAGTCTTAGGAGGAGTAATTGGACGTGTCTCTGCTGAGTAAATCCTAGAGAGTGCATCAGCCTTTCCATTGCGCGATCCTGGTCTATAAGAAATAATAAAATTAAATTGGTTTAAGAAAAGATTCCAGCGAGCCTGGCGAGGAGTCAGGCACTTAGCCGACCTGATAAACTCAAGATTACGATGGTCTGTCAGAACAACTATTTGCTGTGCAGCTCCTTGAAGAAGGTGTCTCCATTCTTTGAAGGCGGCAATAATGGCCAACAACTCTCTATTGCCCACATCGTAGTTCTTCTCAGCCGAAGACAACTGCTGGGAAAAGAAGGCACAGGGATGCAAGACATTCTTCTCACCTGTTCTCTGAGAGAGTATAGCTCCCACGGCACAGTCTGAAGCATCCACCTCTATTATGAAGGCAAGCTCTGGGTTGGGATGTACTAGGATAGGTGCAGTGGTAAATTTATCTTTTAGACGGGAAAATGCTTCCTGGGCTTGGGGAGTCCAGGAGAACTTAGACTCTTTCCGGGTAAGTTGGGTGATAGGTGACACTACCTCAGAGAAATTTCTAATGAAACGTCTATAGAAGTTTGCAAACCCGATGAAGCGCTGTACCTCCTTCACATTTCTAGGACTTGGCCAATCATTGATTGCTTGGGTTTTACTTCCATCCATACTAATTCCTTGTGTAGACAGTACATACCCCAGAAATTGAATTTCGGTCTTATGGAATTCACACTTTTCAAGCTTGATGTAAAGATGATTTTGTCTTAGACGTTCCAAGACCATTTCACATGTCCATGATGTTCCTCTGTGGAGTTAGAAAAAATTAAAATATCATCCAAATAAATTACCACGAATGTATCCAGGAGATCCCTGAAGATGTCATTCACCAAGTGTTGGAAAGTGGCTGGGGCGGTACTCAGACCAAAAGGCATAACTAGATATTCAAAGTGTCCATAGCGTGACCTGAATGCAGTCTTCCATTCATCCCCAGGTCTAATACGGACTAAGTTATAGGCCCCACGAAGATCTAGTTTAGAAAAAATTTTGGCATGTCGCACTCTCTCCAATAACTCAGGGATTAAAGGCAATGGATAACGGTTTCTAATAGTAACCTTATTGAGTTCCCTATAGTCTACGCATTGTCTCAGGGATCCATCTTTCTTCTTTACAAAGAATATGGGTGCCCCTGCAGGAGATGAAGAGGGGCGTATGAAGCCCTTGGCTAGATTTTCGTCTATGTACTCTTTTAAAGCCTTCAGCTCGGGCCCCGCCAGGGGTAGATCTTACCAAAAGGTATCTCTGCTCCAGGCAATAATTCAATTGGACAATCATATGGACGGTGAGGAGGAAGCTGGTCAGCGTTCTTCTTGTCACATAAATCCACATAGTCCTGGTATACAGCTGGTAGTTCAGGGACTGACATGGTTCCTTTAGGAACAGAGCAAGCTGAAATTTTTGGACTCATCTGTTTCTCTGGAAAGTGTAATTCCTTGGTCTCCCAGTTAATGGTAGGATTCTGAGCCTGCAGCCATGGTAGCCCTAGAATAATGGGAAAGTGAGGAGAAGAGATAAGCATAAAGGACAGTTTCTCTTGATGATCTTTACCCATAAGAACCTTTAAAGGCTCTGTTTCCTGATCCACTGGTCCAGAGGTCAGCAGGGAGCCATCCACAGTTTCCATCTGTACTGGAGTAGCCTTCTTCACTGAACGTATTCCCTGTTTCAGAGCAAAGGAGACATCCATAAAATTTCCACTTGCACCTGAGTCAATCATAGCAGAGCTAGACACCCAGGCTGAGTCAACCCAGAGTTTGATGGAAAGAAAACAGTGAGAATTGTTTTTTTTACAACTCAGCTGGGACACCGCTGAGGAAACTTGAAAGATGGCAGCATTTACACAGTCAACGTCCTCAGAGGTAACGGAGTTTAAGTCCGAGAAATCAAGATCTGTTGCTGCAGATCTCTCTGGAGCCTGAGGCTCGGACCTGACAGATCCCCTCTCGCAACACTCACAATGAATGAGTGCTGCAGTAGTCTTGCGAGAACGGCTGGGGCAGTTAATAATAAAGTGCCCTGACTTACCACAATAAAAACATAGATTCTCCTTAAAACGATGTTCCTTGCGTGCATCACTAACCCGTCGTAGTAAAGAGTCTACCTGCATGGGTTCAGGTTCAGGTTCCCGTGTAATCCTATTCAAAGGTTCCTTAGCTGGAGAGGAAGGTAGGAAAAGGTTAGTACGATTGCTTTCGAACCATCTCTCTTGCCTGCGTTCAGTTAAACGAGTATCAATACGGATGCAGTAGTTAATAAAGTCACCTAACGCAGTGGGAGGGTCGGCACGAGCAAGTTCATCCTTAATCAGTGGGGATAACCCCTTTCGAAAAATAGATTTTTTGGCGGAATTGTCCCAGGTGGTATCAAGGGCCCATCTCCTGAAATCCAAGGCATATTCAGCTACCGAGTGCTTACCTTGGCGCAAAGCTAACATGGCTGCTTCAGCTGTTGCACCTCGATTGGGGTCATCAAACACCTGCCCCATGGCTGAAATAAAATCATCAAGGTGATTCAAACAATCATCCTCAGTCTCAATCAGAGGGTTTGCCCACATCAAAGCCTTGTTGGTAAGCAACATAATTATAGTAAGCACCTTAGATCGTTCAGTAGGAAATTGTGAAGCATGTGCAGAAAAAAAAAGATTGCATTGATTAACAAATCCCCTGAATTTTTCACGTTCACCACCAAAACGAAAAGGGGGCAACTTGGGAATCCCAGAACTCGGGGCCACGGCAGGAGCCTGGACTTGCCCCTCCAGAACCTCAATCCTGGCTCGCAAATCCTGGGTAGTCTGTCCAACCACTTGCAAATTGTGATTATTTAGGTCCTGAAGATTTGTAAAACGGGTCTTTATATTCTGCAAATCTGCAAGGATATTATCAGTCACTCCGCAAAGTTCCTTTATGCGGGCCTCCATTTTCCAGATCTTTTAAGACAGGAGTACTGGAAGAAGAGGAGAAAAAAAAAAAAAAAAAAACAATAGTGTTCACCTGTGGCAACATGAAGAAAGAAAAAACTTTAAGGGAACTGCTCACCTGGAATGGTTGTGAGAAGTCACAACCACTATCATCACAGAAAGCTTTCAACCAGACATCTGATATCCAGAGTTTCAGCAGACAAAAAGAGAAGAGAAAAAAAAAAAAAACAATAGTGTTTACCTGTGATAACACTGCAGAAAAAAAACTTAAGGGAATTGCTCACCTGGAATTGTGTCGACCCGCCACCACAATTGTGGGTTACCAGGGCAATGGGGTACTCAGAGCCGAGCCCGTAGAAGTCTATGGGGATTTTGTCACAGGTAGCTGTGGCTCGGTCTGTGGCCCGGGCGGTCTGGCGTATGTTGGGGATATATTTACAGGGGATTGATTTATGTACAGTTCGTGACGCCACCTGTAGTATTCTGGTAATTAGTACCAGCGCTGCTGTAGATCTCTGAGGGGATGGTGAGGCAGCTAGATGTCGGGTCCCCTACAGGTGGGACTCTTCCCTCAGGTCGGTAGTTAGGTAGGGATTGTGCAGGCATGCAATAATAACTCAGTCTCACACAGTCAACGTCTTTCCATACCTTTACTTGCAAGATGATAAGGCAGGTCCCAGGGAGGCTGATGGGGTTGATGGAGGATGAGCTTTGAGGCAACAGCTAAGCAAGTTAGGGGCCTCCTTTACTTTCCAATGAAGCTGAGTACGACCAGCCTGAAGCGTAGTCCTCTCTATGATTCCAGCTAATCTTTAGCTGTTCTGCCCAGTCAAATTTGTGTTAGAAGCCTTCCTGCGAGGGAGCTGAATCCTTTTCTTGTCGTGCACTAACTCAAAGTCTTCACACCCCCTGACTCCAGCTACGTTCTGACTATAAGGGGCTTGTCTGCCGCGACCTAGGGTCCGGTAGATTCCTGGTTTTCTCTTCACTATGCTGTACAATAGTGATCCTTCGGTCCCCAGTAACCGGTGGCAACGTGCAGGACTTTTCCAAGTCAAAAGCACTTTTCCAATTATCTTCCTTCCACTTTGTCCTTCGCCTTGCTTGTCTCTTAATAGATAGTTCAGTCTTTCTTCCAGTGGGGCACAGCTCTGACTAGACTAAGGTGTATACAGACACCTACACCAGACTCCACTTTCTGAACTGATGATAGACTTAAACTGGACACGTCTACTCTGTCCAAGGACAGGAAACTGACTGACTAGAAATCACTCCCTTCCACACCCTGCTGGGTGTGTCAGAAGTGTACATGATGTAATGAAGAGACCTTAACTGTTACCTCTCCACTCATCCTCCTGGTATTGTGTACCAGGGCTACACATTCCCCCATGGTAAATGACAGCACTCCCGGGCTGTAAAATATAAAGAAGACAGAAAATTTTGTTTATGCATAACAACAAACATTAACTTCTTCCCATCCGGGAGGTGAGAACACCTTGAACGTTACGAACAATAACATTTTACATATAGAAATACAAAAGTATCAAATAGCATTTAATAAATATATATACAAGATACTTGTGAAGGACCCGCACCAAACCTTCAACGTGGGTCCTGGGTGGGCTGCAGGACATCCAAATGCAGACCTCACTCAGTGCCACACCACACGGGTTTTTGGTTCAGAGGTGAGTCAAGGTTTCATGTGAAACCATTAAAAAGGCACAAAGTGCAACTATTTACAGGATACAGTTTTTGGGCTGGCTCAGTCCTCAGCCTCTGAGTCCATTGTTAAACGAAGACATAATAGGGAAAAACACATATATATATAGACTTTTCTCAATATATTTACATCAATTCGTTATAACTACTGCTGATATCTAATGGGTAATTTCCCTTTTGTGATTCTCTCTGATCTACGTGGTGTAGTTTCAGGTATAACAAGTTGCGATCTGTCTGCACTGCGTAACGGCAAACTATAGAACTGCCTTAATCTTTCTATGGATCTGGCAAGCGTACTGATGGCTGGGCGGTGTGAGTCAGCTTCACCAGGGGATCCCATAGTATGAGGCGCTGCTTCAGATGATCCATCTTGAGGTTCCACAGGTTGAGGTGTTGCTGGAATGGGTAACTCCTGGACGGGCTCAACTGGCACCACAGGCACAACTGGAGGTAAAACTTCCTCTTGTGGCTGATAAAACTGCAACACTGGAATTATCACAGCATCTCCCAGTCGGGGCCAATCCGCAGGAAAATCTCCCAGATCTGTGTGTAGGACCTCTTCCTTTCTTTCTCTTTGATTGAAGACAGGGTTCTTTTCACAACTCTTTAAGTGTTCTGGACACAACTTCAAATGATCTCTGGACACAGTGGTTGTTGTTCTTCCTCCGTCTTTACTGACGACACAAACTTTTCTGTTGTCGTATTTAGAATCTTGTATGACGTAGGGTTCTTGCTCCCACTGATTATCCAGTTTGTGCATCTTTCTTTTTCTTTTTAATACTACCTCTCCAGGCATCAAAGGCTTGGCAGGAGCATTTCGGTTGTAAACATCTTCCTGTTTCTCCTGTGCCTTATTGAGACTTTCCTCCACACAGATTTGTACTCTTCTGTATTGCTCTTGCCGATTGACGTCCCAGTTCTCAACAGCGTCGTCTGCCTCCGGTTCTACCACTCCAAGTTCTAGATCCATTGGTAGTTTTCCAGGCCTTGCTCTCATAAGATAGGCTGGAGTGCAGTTAGTTGAGCTTACAGGTATATGATTATACAAATCAACCAAATCAGGCAGTAAATCCGGCCATCGATTCCTGTCTTCCAACGGTATGGATCTCAACAAGTCAAGGACAATATGGTTCATTTTTTCACAAAGACCGTTGGTTTGAGGGTGATATGGTGTTGTTCTTATTTTCTTGCACCCGTACATATGACAGAATTCCTTGAATAAATCGGCTTCAAAAGCAGGTCCCTGATCGGTTAAGACTTGCTCGGGATACCCATGCGGTCTGCAGAAGCTTGCTTGAAAGGTCTTCGCGGCCGTCACTGCAGTCTGGTCTTTCACTGGAACGACTACCAGAAATCTGGAGTAATGGTCCACCATGGTCAAGGCGTATGAGTATCCAGATCTACTCGGCGACAGTTTGACGTGGTCCAGGGCCACAATCTCCAGGGGACGAGTCGTCCGGATAGGTTGCAGGGGGGCCTTCTGACTTCCGTAGTCCTTTCTTCTGAGACCACAGGGTCCACAGTTCCGACACCACCTCTCGACGGAGCTGCGCATCCCTACCCAGTAGAACCGGCATCTCAACAGGGTCTCCAGCTTCCTCCAGCCAAAGTGTCCTGCTTGATCGTGGTACGCTTCCAACACCATTGGGACGTCTGCCTTGGGGACCACGATTTGCCAGACCATTTCATGGGTTCTGGGGTTGACGTATCTTCTGCACAACTTCTCACGGTATAGGAACAACCTGCTTTTCTCGTTCCACAGGAGCTTGGCTGACATAGGTGCATCCTTTTCCAGAGAGGAGCCTTCCTGTCTTAACAACTCCTTGATGCGGCTGACCACCGGATCACTGTCCTGAGTCTCTTTCCAACTATGATGGGGTAAAGGATTTAATGTTGCACCATTCTGCTTTCTGTGGACTCGATGCTCGTGGACTACCCCATTTCGATGGAACGCGGGTAGCTCAATTTCTTCCAGGTCGTCCGATTCTTCTTCCGTATCAGAGTCATGCGGCATTCGGGACAACGCATCAGCATTAGCATTCTTTCGACCTGCCCGGTACTTGATAGTAAACTGGTAATTGGACAACCGAGCCATCCATCGCTGCTCCATGGCACCCAGCTTGGCGGTTTCCAGGTGCGTTAACGGGTTGTTGTCTGTGTACGCCGTGAACTTATTGGAGGCCAGATAGTGCTTAAATCTTTCAGTAATGGCCCAGACCAGCGCCAGAAACTCTAGCTTGAAGCTGCTATAATTTTCCGGATTCCTTTCAGTTGGCCTGAGTTTTCTGCTAGCATATGCGATGACTTTTTCTTGTCCATTCTGCTTCTGACTGAGAACGGCTCCCAACCCTTCATTACTGGCGTCGGTGTACAACAGGAACGGTTGGCTGTAATCAGGATAGGTTAAGATCTCATCACCTGTAAGGATCTCTTTCATCTTTTGGAATGCTTCAGCCTGTTCTTTACCCCAATTAAAGGGAGGGTTTCTGCTCTTTAAGGATTGTCCTACCAGGAGGTCCTGTAAAGGAGCTGCCTTCTTCGTGTAATCTTTCACGAATCTCCTGTAGTAACCCGTTAGTCCCAGGAACTGTCGCACTTCCTTAAGGTTCTTCGGCTCCGGCCACTTCTGGATGGCAGTGACTTTCTCTGGGTCCGGCGCTACTCCTTCCAAACTGACGATGTGCCCCAAGTATTGTACCTTCTGCTTGAGTAGATGGCATTTTGAGGGTTTCAACTTCATCCCGTACCTGGACAGGGACTCAAACACTTCTGCCAGGTGCTTCAGATGGTCCTCATATGTCTTGGAATACACGATAACGTCATCTAGGTATAGCAGCACGGTTTCAAAATTGAGATGTCCCAGACAGTTTTCCATCACTCTCTGAAATGTTCCTGGGGCACTACTGAGTCCAAACGGCATTCTGTCGAACTCACAGAGCCCCATTGGGGTGGTGAAAGCCGTTTTCTCACGATCCTCCTCAGCCACAGCCACTTGCCAGTAACCACTAGTCAGATCAAGGGTAGAAAAGTAGTTAGCCGTTTTCAGAGCAGCTAATGATTCCTCTATACGTGGTAACGGGTATGCATCCTTGTGTGTTATGCGGTTCACCTGCCTGTAATCCACACACATTCTCATACTACCATCTTTCTTTTTAACCAGAACTAGAGGGGCTGCCCAGGGACTACAACTATCCCTTATCACCCCAGCTTTCTTCATATCATTTAACATTTCTTTAGCTTTCTGATAGTGAGCTGGAGGTATGGGCCTATACCGCTCTTTGATGGGAGGATGACTGCCAGTAGGGATATGATGTCGTACTCCCTTAATGATCCCAAAATCAAGTGGATTTTTGCTAAACACTTGGGCGTACTCTTGCACCACCCGTAATACCCCTTGCTTCTGGTGAGCGGGAGTGGTGTCCGTCCCAACATGGAGTTGCTGACACCATTCCGCCACCTGGGTTGCTGGGTCATTGTCCTCCTCTATTTGACAGGAGTCTAAGGACTCAGCCGGGAGAATAGAATTATTATCAACAGCATGTAGTTTAGCAATGGTTGCATAACGGGGTAAATTTACCTCATCATCTCCCCAATTGAGAAGCCGTACAGGTACTCTTCCATTCACCACTTCTACTACTCCTCTAGCAGTCATAAGTGTAGGTCTATGTTCTGAATGGTGGGGTTCTACTACAGCTTGGTAATTCTGTCCTCTCAGACCTATGGCTGCCCTGCACCAAATGATCATTTCACTCATTGGGGGTATCACAATAGGATCCGAGTCAGTGACCCGTACATTACCAATTTCGCCGTCGGTAAGCTTCGCTTGCTGCTGACACACCAGGGCCCGGATCTCTCTTTGGATTACTCCTCTCTGCCTTGGTCGGGCAATCTCAGCGAGCTGTTGGAGCAAGAACACAACTTCTCCCAAACAATTACCGATAATGTTAGTACCCAAAATTATATTTAGACCATTCTCCTCATTTACAGTCTTTACTACCAGAAGCCCTTGGTCTTTCAACTCCTCTCTGCCCACCTTTACATCTACACATTTTGTTCCGAGTACTTCTACAGGAAGACCATTCGAAGCATACACAGTAAAGTCAAGGCTCGGAGGTTTAAGACTGTCCATTGACCAGTACTTGGTATATAGAGCATCAGGTATTAGGGTCACCTGGGACCCAGTGTCTAACAAGGCTGGAACAGCAATACCATCTAGGATAATAGACAGGTAGGGTCGCCCGCCCACATACCTGCGGTTCCAGTCTAGGGGGCCTGACGGGTATTCTCCTGGGTGTTGGCCCTTGGACCCAGGTTCTGCCCGTTTAAAGGACACTGCGTAGACAGATGACCTTTCCGGTTGCAGCGATAACAGATGATCTCTCGACGAGAAGGGTGTTGATCAGAGGTTGCTCCTGGGGGTGGCGTTGTCCTCCTCCGGGGGGGCGACGTCTTCTTTCTTCTCCGGTGCATCCACGGAACGTCCTCTGGGCAGTCAGCTAACAAGATCTTCCCTTCCTCTTCTTTCCGCAGCTGTAGGGCACTCATCACAGCGGCCAGATTTTAGTCAGCTGGCGCACCTCTGAGCGCAGACAGTCCAATTCACTAGGAGGTGTCACCTGCGTTTTGGTTTCTGCCACTAGCGGGGAACAGGGGGTTACTGCCGGTTCCAGAGTGACTTCACCCTGATGATGTTGGGTGGCCACCTCGGGTTTGCCCAGGGGCCGCAGCCCTTTTATTGCCATGTCCTTTAGGGCATCAAAGGTAGCATCCGGATGATCTAAGGACCACCAATTTACAGTTCTGCGTTCCTCTGGGGATCTCAATCCCTGTATAAATTGTTCTTTCAGCATTCTATTCTCGTCGATAGCATTTAAATGGTTAATTTGCTTGAGGGCTCTCAGGGCTCCCTGTAGTCGGCAAGCATAGTCCCGGATGCTGTCACCTGGCTGTTGTGAACAGTGATAGAAGGCCATCCGGAGATCCGTTTCTGTGCGGTCTTCAAATATGGCATGAAGCTTCAGGAAGATCGCAGGCACCGACTCCTGATCAACGGTATCCCAAGTCTCCACTTCCCTCTCAGCAGCGCCAGTTAGCTGCCCTATTAGCACAGCAGCTTTTTGTCTCTCAGGCATGGAGTACATTTCTAGGATGCTGCATAACTTCCGCTTGAAGCCTGCTAATGTGCCTGGCCCACCGCTGTATTGGGGAAGCCATTTCGCCCCAGGCATATATGGGAGCGTTAGTGGCATGATCGGGACTACCGGACTGGGTGCAGGGCCTGCGCCCCCATCTGGCGCTACAATACCAGACGGTGCGGGATTGGGGCCTCCGGCCGGGGCCGCACTGTCAGCCGGTTGTTGTGACATCTTAGCGCCCCCTTGGTTAAACGGAGCCTACCGGTTTCAGACGCTGCTACTTCACAGGCACCGCAGTGAGAACAGGACCTTCGTCGCAGGCGCTCTGATGTCAGAGCGTTCACTTCCTGTTGCAGGACCTGCCGCTGAGTCAGAGCCGGGGGCGTGTCCAAGACTTTGCGCGCTCTTTCAGGTACGCCCTCCTTCTTCTCCAGCGCCTGAGGGCGCGAATATGGCGACAAAAATGGCGATTTTGGCGCCAAAAGTGCAAACAGTCCTTTTTCACAAAAACACTCCACAGGCACACAGGGCTCGCAATGCTGCAAGTTTCGTATCCTGTTCGTGACGCCAAAAGTTGTGTCGACCCGCCACCACAATTGTGGGTTACCAGGGCAATGGGGTGACTCAGAGCCGAGCCCGTAGAAGTCTATGGGGATTTTGTCACAGGTAGCTGTGGCTCGGTCTGTGGCCCGGGCGGTCTGGCGTATGTTGGGGATATATTTACAGGGGATTGATTTATGTACAGTTCGTGACGCCACCTGTAGTATTCTGGTAATTAGTACCAGCGCTGCTGTAGATCTCTGAGGGGATGGTGAGGCAGCTAGATGTCGGGTCCCCTACAGGTGGGACTCTTCCCTCAGGTCGGTAGTTAGGTAGGGATTGTGCAGGCATGCAATAATAACTCAGTCTCACACAGTCAACGTCTTTCCATACCTTTACTTGCAAGATGATAAGGCAGGTCCCAGGGAGGCTGATGGGGTTGATGGAGGATGAGCTTTGAGGCAACAGCTAAGCAAGTTAGGGGCCTCCTTTACTTTCCAATGAAGCTGAGTACGACCAGCCTGAAGCGTAGTCCTCTCTATGATTCCAGCTAATCTTTAGCTGTTCTGCCCAGTCAAATTTGTGTTAGAAGCCTTCCTGCGAGGGAGCTGAATCCTTTTCTTGTCGTGCACTAACTCAAAGTCTTCACACCCCTGACTCCAGCTACGTTCTGACTATAAGGGGCTTGTCTGCCGCGACCTAGGGTCCGGTAGATTCCTGGTTTTCTCTTCACTATGCTGTACAATAGTGATCCTTCGGTCCCCAGTAACCGGTGGCAACGTGCAGGACTTTTCCAAGTCAAAAGCACTTTTCCAATTATCTTCCTTCCACTTTGTCCTTCGCCTTGCTTGTCTCTTAATAGATAGTTCAGTCTTTCTTCCAGTGGGGCACAGCTCTGACTAGACTAAGGTGTATACAGACACCTACACCAGACTCCACTTTCTGAACTGATGATAGACTTAAACTGGACACGTCTACTCTGTCCAAGGACAGGAAACTGACTGACTAGAAATCACTCCCTTCCACACCCCTGCTGGGTGTGTCAGAAGTGTACATGATGTAATGAAGAGACCTTAACTGTTACCTCTCCACTCATCCTCCTGGTATTGTGTACCAGGGCTACACAGAATGGTTGTGAGAAGTCACAACCACTGTCATCACAGAAAGTACAACCGGACATCCGATATCCACAGTACAGCAGACAAGCCTTTCCAGACCCAGCAGACACTAACGTTTGGCTTCAGAATCTTGTAATGTATGTGGTACAGTTCATATAGCGTCTTGTGCTTGGGTGCGATGAAAATACTTGAGACACAGGTTGATAAAGAAAGTCTTGTATTGCTTCATACAAATTGGCAAAAATAAACACACAGGTTGCAAACACAGAAGCAGGAGACACAGCAGGCCAGAGTAATCTAAGCTCAGCAATAACTCTCCAATACAGATTCAGATCTTCTTCTCTGTTACCGCAAGTCCATGCAAACGTGAGGCTCTCAAGAGCAGAGTTCAGAGTCCACAAGTGCTTCAGAGTTCCTCAGTAGGAATGGCTGGAGTACAAGGTCCAAGGCTTCAGGAGTCAGAACACAGGTTCACTGCAGGCTAGATTCTGAAGCACTGATTGCTCAGCTGTGGCTGTTTAAGAAGCAAACGGAGAGAATCAGGGCGGTAACATGCAAGCTGGAAAACTCCATTTTGACTGAGGGCAAGATAGCTGCAGCAAAACAGAAAGCAAAATGGCCGACGAACAAACTGAGTTTCAGAAACAGATACACAGAACCTTACACTGAGAAGCAAAAAGCTGCTGTGGTAATAGGACAGTTAGCTGGTGCGGCTGAGAGAGAAGTAGAGACTTGGCCCATTGCAGACCAGGAGTCGGTACCAGCGATACTCTTAAAGCTACAGGCCATCTTCGAGGACCACACAGAAACGGATCTCCGGATGGCATTTTATCAGTGCTTCCAGAAACCGGGTGACAGTATTAGGGACTACGCTTGCCGACTACAGGGGGTCCTGCGAGCTCTCAAACAGGCTAACCCCACAAGTCCCATTGATGAGAGCCAAATGTTAAAAGAGCAATTCGTGCGGGGACTGAGGTCTCCAGAGGAAGGCAGGACTGTAAACTGGTGGTCCTTAGATCATCCAGATGCCACCTTTGATGCTCTAAAGGACATGGCAATAAAGGGACTGCGACCCCTGGAAAAGCCTGAGGTGGCAAATCAGTATCACCCGGGTGAAGCCACTCTAAAGCCGGCAGTACCCACCTTTTCCCCGCAGATGGCAGAAGCTACAATGCAGGTGGCGCCCCCTAGTGAATTGGAATGTCTGCGCTCAGAAGTGCGCCAGCTGACTAAGAACTTGGCCACTGTAATGGAGGCCCTGCAGCTGCGGAAAGAGGAAGGAGGAAAGATCCAACTAGCCGACTGTCCGGAGGATGTCCCTTGGATGAACCGGAGGAAATGGAAGACGTCGCCTCACCGGAGGAGGACCACGCACCCCCAGGAGCGACTCCGGAGCAACACCATCCTCGCCGGGAGATCGTCTGCTACCGCTACAATCAAAAAGGTCATATGGCTCAGCAATGTCCTTTAAACGAGCCGATCCTGGGTCAGAGGGCCAACACCCAGGAGTAGACTCATCAGGCCCCTTAGACTGGAACCGCAGGTTCGTGGGTGGACGGCCCTACCTGTCCATGATTCTGGACGGGATTGCAATCCCTGCACTGCTGGACACGGGATCTCAGGTGACCATCATACCTGACGTCCTTTACAAAAAATTTTGGTCCATGGACAGTCTCCAGCCCCCGAGCCCTGACTTGACAGTGTACGCCACCAATGGTCTCCCTGTTGAAGTAATTGGAGCCAAAACGTGGACGTAAAAGTGGGCAGGGTGGAGCTGAAGGATCAGGGACTCCTAGTAGTCAGGACAGTAAATGAGGAAAATGGTCTAAATGTGATACTAGGTACTAACATTATCAGTAACTGTCTGGGAGAAGTTGTGTTTTTGCTCCAACAGCTCGCTGAAGTTGCCAAGCCAAAGCAGAAGGGAGTGATCCAGAGGGAGATCCGGGCCCTGATGTGCCAGCAGCAAGCGGAGCTTACAGATGGTGAAATCGGTAATGTACGGGTCACAGACTCGAATCCCATTGTAATACCCCCAATGAGTGAAATGTTAATATGGTGCAGAGCAGCCATGGGTCTGAGAGGTCAGAACTACCAAGCAGTAGTAGAACCCCATCGGTCAGAACATAGACCTACACTCATGATTGCTAGAGGGGTAGTGGAAGTAATAAATGGGAGAGTACCAGTACGGCTTCTCAACTGGGGGACGATGAAGTAAATTTGCCACGTTATGCTACAGTTGCTAAATTATATGCCGTAGATAACAATTCTATCCTCACAACCGAGTCCTTAGCCTCCTGCCAACCAGCGGAGGATAATGATCCGGCAACCCGGTAGCGGACTGGTGTCAGCAGCTTCATATTGGGACCGACACCACTACCGTCCACCAGAAACAGGGGGTACTACGGGTAGTACAAGAGTACGCACAAGTATTTAGCAAGCACCCACTTGATTTTGGGACCATTAAGGGAGTACAGCATCATATCCCTACAGGCAGTCATCCTCCATCAAAGAGCGGTACAGGCCTATACCTCCAGCCCACTATCAGAAAGCTAAGGAAATGCTTCATGACATGAAGAAAGCCGGGGTGATAAGGGATAGTTGTAGCCCTGGGCGGCACCTCTAGTGCTAGTTAAGAAGAAGGATGGTAGCATGCGAATGTGTGTAGACTATAGGCAAGTAAATCGTATAACACATAAAGATGCTTACCCCTTACCACGCATAGAGGAATCCTTAGCTGCTCTGAAAACGGCTAACTACTTTTCTACCCTCGACCTTACTAGTGGATACTGGCAAGTAGCTGTGGCTGAGGAGGATCGGGAGAAAACTACTTTCACCACCCCAATGGGACTCTGCGAGTTCGATAGAATGCCGTTTGGCCTCAGCAGTGCTCCCGGGACATTCCAGAGAGTGATGGAGAGCTGTCTAGGACATCTTAACTTCGAAACCGTGTTGCTGTATCTGGACGACGTGATTGTCTACTCCAAGACATATGAAGATCATCTGAAGCACCTGGCGGAGGTATTTGAGTCATTGTCCAAGTTTGGGATGAAATTAAAGCCCTCTAAATGCCACTTGCTCAAACGGAAGGTACAGTACTTGGGACACATTGTCAGTTCCGAAGGAGTAGCGCCGGACCCCGAGAAGGTCACAGCCATCCAGAAATGGCCGGAGCCGAAGAATCTAAAAGAGGTGCGTCAGTTCCTGGGATTAACAGGTTACTACAGGAGGTTCGTGAAAGATTACACTAAGAAGGCGGCGCCTTTACAGGACCTCCTGGTCGGACAACCTCTTAAGAGCAGAAACCTTCCATTCAATTGGGGAAAAGAACAAGCTGAGGCATTCAAAGGGATGAAAGAAATTCTGACAGGCAATGAAATCTTAGCCTACCCAGATTACAGCCAACCGTTCCTGCTATACACAGATGCCAGTAACGAGGGATTAGGAGCTGTCCTCAGTCAGAAGCAGAACGGCCAAGAAAAAGTCATCGCGTATGCCAGCAGAAAACTCAGACCAACTGAGAGGAATCCGGAAAATTATAGTAGCTTCAAACTGGAGTTTCTGGCGCTGGTCTGGGCCATTACTGAAAGATTTAAACATTACCTTGCCTCCAACAAGTTCACTGCGTTTACAGACAACAACCCCTTGACGCATCTGGAAACAGCCAAGCTGGGAGCCATGGAGCAACGTTGGATGGCTCGGTTATCGAACTACCAGTTTACCATCAAGTACAGAGCGGGCCGTAAAAATGCTAACGCGGACGCCTTGTCCAGAATGCTGCATGAATCTGACACGGAGGAAGAGTCGGACGATCTGGAAGAAATTGAGTTACCTGCGTTCCACCGAAATGGGATGGTCCAAGAGCAACGAGTCTACAGGAAGCGGTGTGGTGAGATGTTGAACCCTTTACCTCATCACAGCTGGAAAGAGACTCAGGACAGCGATCCCGTGGTCAGCCGTATCAAGGAGTTGATAAAACAGGAAGGTTCCTCCTTGGAGAAAGATGCATCCATGCCAGCAAAGCTCCTGTGGAATGAAAGAAGCCGGTTGTTCGTATACCGTGAGAAGTTGTGCAGGAGATACGTCGACCCAAGGACCCATGAGATGGTCTGGCAAATAGTGGTCCCGAGAGCAGACATCCAAATGGTGCTGGAAGCATACCACGATCAAGCAGGACACTTTGGCTGGAGAAAGCTGGAGACCCTGTTGAGGTGCCGGTTCTACTGGGTAGGGATGCGCAGCTCCATCGAGAAGTGGTGCCGGAATTGTGGACCCTGTGGCCTCAGGCGAAAAGACTACAGAAGCCAGAAGGCACCCTTGCAGCCTATCCGGACGACTCGTCCCTTGGAGATCGTGGCATTGGATCACGTCAAGTTGTCCCCAAGCAGGTCAGGATACACATATGCCCTGACCATGGTGGATCACTATTCCAGGTTTCTGGTGGTCGCCCCTGTCAAAGATCTGACAGCAGAGACAGCAGCAAGAACCTTCCAAGCAAGTTTCTGCAGACCACACGGATATCCGGAGCAGGTGCTGACTGATCGAGGTCCTGCATTCGAAGCGGAATTGTTTCAGGAATTTTGTCAATTGTATGGATGCAAAAAGATCAGGACAACACCATACCACCCTCAGACCAACGGCCTTTGTGAAAAAATGAATCACATTGTCCTCGACTTACTGAAAACTGTACCACTGGAAGAAAGAAATCGGTGGCCAGACTTGTTACCTGACCTGGTTGACTTGTACAATCACATCCCAGTTAGTTCCACCAACTGCACTCCAGCCTACCTTATGAGGGCAAGACCGGGAAGGTTGCCTATGGACTTAGAACTTGGTGTGGTAGAACCAGAGGCTGATAACAACGCTGAAGATTGGGACACAACTCGACAGGAACAGTACAAGAGAGTACAAGCCTGCGTGGAAGACAGTCTCAACAAAGTAAGAGAGAAGCAAGAGATGAATTATAACAAAAATGCTTCCGCTAAGCCTTTAATGCCTGGAGAAATGGTGCTCAAAAGGAAGAGAAGAACACACAAATTGGATGATCAGTGGGAACAGGAGCCTTACGTCGTGCAAAATTCCAATTTCGATAACAGCAAGGTCTGTACCATCAGCAAGGATGGAGGAAAAACGACGGCAACGGTGTCCAGAGATCATTTAAAGTTGTGTCCTTGCCCATTAAAGCTCCGTGAAGAAAACCCTGTTGTCCATCAAGAAGAGAATGCTGAAGCGGTCATACATACGGATTTGGGAGATTTACCTGCGGATTGGCCCAGATTAGGAGACGCTGTAATTATTCCTGTGCTGCAGTTTTATCAACCGCAAGAGGAGTCTCTACCTCCAGTCTTACCAATTGTGCCCGTTGAGCCAGTTCCAGAAGAACCTGTTCCGGCAGACCCTCAACCATTAGAACCCCAAGTAGCGGACCCGCAAGAAGCAGCACCACAAGAAGTGGAGTCCTCTGGTGAAGCTGGTGAAGCAGTACCACCTCCTCCAGTCACTAGTATGCTTGCCAGGTCTCTAGAGAGGTGGAGTCGTGTCTATAGTTTGCCGTTGCGCAGAACAGAAAGGTTAGATAATACTATACCTGACGCTACCCCACGTAGGTGAGAATGTCTCACTAAAGGTAAACTACCTATTCGTTATCAAGACTAGTTAGCAAGACCCAGATAGGGTTTATTGCATCTGAAAAATTGTATAAAGTTTGGAAAAAGTATTAAGGTAATTATTTAAATATGTGTTTTAACCATGCCAATGGACTGCGTGGCTGTGGACTATGCCAGCCCAGAACTTATCCTGTAAATAGTTGCGCTTCGGTGCATTGTCTTGGTTTTACATAAAGCCACTACAATTAACTACCTCAGAAGAAAAACCCGTGTGGTGGGGCCCAGAAAGAGGTCTGCAATAAAGTCCTGCAGCCCACCAGGACCTACGTGGGAGGTTTTTGGTGCGGGTCCTCCACAAGTATCTTGTATATATGAACACGTTTGATATCTTGATATTTTGATACTTTTGTATTCTTACTGTACATATTGTAACGTTCAAGAAATCCTTACCTCCCGGATGGGAAGAGTTATAATGTTTATTGCTAATACAAAACAAAATATTCTTTTTGTCTTTTACAGCCCGGGAGTGCTGTGTTTTACCAAGGGGGGATGTGTAGCCCAGCTTCGCAGGCACACATGAAAATCCAGGAAAGTGCACTCGAAGGTAACAGCAAAGCTTAATATGCACTTCACTCACACTTCAGACACACCCACCAGGGGTATGGGAGGTGGTGACATGTAGCAGAGCTGAGTCAAGCTTCCTGTCTCAGGACAGGGCAGTCAGTTTCCTGTCTTCGGACAGTGCAGATCTGTGCCAGTGAAGTCTGGACGAGGAAGGAGAGGAGGAAAGATTGGATCCTTGCAGAGTAGCGTAGCTCACCTGACAAGCAAGTGGAGGCTAGTACGGGTGAATTGGATCATCATCCTAGCCTAGTCAGAGCTACCCTTAATCAGTACCTCAGCAGAAGTCGAAGCTAGGAGGCTACTGAGAGCTTCTCGGCGAGCTCTAGGAGAAAGCTGACATTATCAACGAAGCTCCAAGTGTTATTGCTAAGAGCTAGAGCAGGGCGAAGGGCACAGTGGAGAAGTTAGAGAAGTGCTCCAGGTATTTGATTGCCTGCACTAAATTGCCGGACACCGGAGTCCGAAGCGTCGCTACTGTTTCAGGCAGAGTAACAAGAAAACCGGAGGCATCTGGACTACAGGTCGCAGAGAGCAGCCCTCAGTGTCAATACGTAACCGGAGACAGGGATAACGGGTCTAGCCTGATCAGCAATATAGACTTAGTTTTCACCACTAAGAAGGCTCCATCACAATATTGGCCGGGCAGTACAGCTATAGAGAAAGCTGGAGATTCAGAATTAACTTCGCTTCAGGCAAGTTGGATTCACAAGTATTGGAAGTTAAGGAGGCCTCTAACCTGCTCAGCTGTTACCGGAAAGTGCACTCTTCACCCCGACCAGCTTCCCGGGACCTGCTTGAACCATCATCAGTAAAAGGTATGAAAAGAAGCTGCATTGTGTTTGGCTGAATTATTGCTACACCCTGCATCATCATCACCATAGACTTCCAGGGACACGTCTCACCTGTGGGAGACTTACTACCAAGCTGCCCCATAACATCCCTGTGAAGACCCTTACAGCAGCGCTGGTACAAATTACCAGAAACCACAGGTGGCGTCACGAACTATCCTAATAATCCCCTGTAAATACCCCCCCATCGCATTGACTGCCAGGGCCACGGACCAAGTCACCGCTACCAGTGACAACTCCCATAGATGCCCATGGGCTCGGCTCCGAGTACCCCATAGTCCTGGTATCCACAATTGTGGTGCGTGAGTCAAACATTTTATGCCAGGGGCGGCCATACCGCTGGTGCATCTGGTGCAGGAGGAGAGGAAGAGGGCCAGTACCCAAGTCTTTTGCCGCCAGAGAGGGGCGTGCACACTGCAGAATATGTTAGAAGGGACCCCCTTTCTCTCCTCCTAGTTGACACTGCTGCTAGCTCTATGATGCAGGAGGCTGGGATTCCTGGACACATCCCTGGCTTCTCAGCATCGTTCAGGCCCAGGCAGGATGACAGACCTGGTAAGTATGGCTGATCTTAGCCAATCCTGTCTCCTGCCTCTTCATTGCCTCTGATTGTTGCTGGGAACATCCTCCAAGCAGTCAGTACAGCTGATAACTTTCCTTCCTTCTGAGCATTTCTGAGAAATAAACAGCCTGACCAATGTTTACAAGAGGTATCTCATCAATTCCCACTGCCTCCCTCTAGCTACCTCCTCCCCCTGTACTGAGCGGGCTTTAAAGTGAACCTGTCACCAGTTTTGGCCAATATGAGATACCACCATCACCTTTCAGGGCTGATATACAGCATTTTGTAATGCTGTATATCTGCCCCGCCCCCCAGTCTGACCTGTAAGAGAAGAAAAATAACTTTTACTATACTCACCTGCGGGGCGATCCGGTCCGAGGGTAGTCGCTCTTCTTGGTCTGGCGCCTCCCTTCTTCTTGCGGTGCCATCCTCTTGCTTGCTTCATGTGGATGACGTGTCCCTCTGCCATGAACATGGTCTCCTCGGCATCGCGCTTCTGCACAGTTGTACTTCTCTGCCCTGCTGAGGGCAGAGCAAAGTAATGCAGTGCGCATGTGCCAGTAAAGGTCAAAGAGCCCCAGTGCCTGCGCACTGCAGTACACACACACAGTATAATGCAGCCCCCAACCCCCCCCCACACAAGCACACAGTATAATGCAGCCCCCTCCCCCCCACATACAGTATAATGCAGCTCCCAACTCAAACAATTTAATGCATCTGACAGTCCTGCTACAGGTGGAAATTAACTTTATTCCTTCTGGCAGCCTCCAGCTTAGAGTCATAGAGCCTCGGCTACAGTCACTGCTCAGTACATAATGAGCGGCTGCTGTAACCATGCTCCAGCATTAACAGACAGCAGGCTCAGCAGTGCGTCAGTACAGAGACGGCTGTCAGTGCCGGAGCATGATTACAGCTGCCGCTCTCTATGCACTGAGATGTGACTTAAGCTGCTGCAGCCGCAGATGTGTAGCCCAGCTACGCAGGCACACACATAAAATCCAGGAGAATGCACAGGAAGGTAACCACAAAAGCTTGCTATTCATGCACTTCACTTACAATTTCAGACACACCCACCAGGGGTATAGGAGGTGGTGACACGTAGCAGAGTCAGTCTGTTTCCTGTCTGAGAAGAGCTGAGATTAGTTAGTTTCCTGTCTTCAGACAGTGCAGTTCTGTGCCAGTTCAGTCTGGACTTGGAGAGGAGAGAGGACTGAATCCTCGCAGAGTTAGCGTACCTCACCTGACAAAGAAGTGGAGGCTAGTACGGGTGAGGTGCATCATCCTAGCCTAGTCAGAGCTACCCTTAATCAGTACCTCAGTAGAAGCTGAAACAAGGAGGAAACTGAGAGCTGCTCAGCGAGCTCGGGAGAAAGCTGACTATTTCCATCGAAAGCTACAAGTGCTTATGCAAAGAGCAGAAGCAGGGCGAAGGGCGCAGTGGAGAAGTTAGAGAAGTGCTTCAGGTATTGGATTGCCTGCACTAAATTGTCGGACACCGGGGTCCGAAGCGTTGCTACAGTTTCAAGCATAGTAACAAGAGAACCGGAGGCATCTGGACTACAGGTCGCAGAGAGCAGCCCTAAGTGTCAATACGTAACCGGAGACAGGGAAAACAGGAGTCTAGCCTGATCAGCAAATATAGACTTAGTTTTCACCACTTAGAAGTTTCCACCACAACGTTGGCCGGGCAGTATAGCTATTGAGAAAGCTGGAGATTCAGAGTTAACTTCGCTTCAGGCAAGTTGGACTCACCTACATTTGAAGTAAAGGAGGCCTCTAACCTGCTCAGCGGTTACCCGAATGTGCATTCTCCACCCCGACCAGCTCCCCGGGATCTACATGAACCATCTACCAGTAAAAGGTATGAAAAGAAGCTATTTCGTGTGTGACTGAATTATTATCTATACCCTGCATCATCATCACCATAGACTTCCAGGGACCCGTCTCACCTGTGGGAGATTTACTACCAAGCTGCCCCATAACATCCCCTGTGAAAGTCCTTAGAGCAGCGCTGGTACAATTTACCAGAAACTGCAGGTGGCGTCACGAACTACCTATCCTAAACATCCCCTGTAAATATCCCCCATTGGATGAGCGCCCAGGGCCACGGACCGAGCCACCGCTACCAGTGACAACTCCCATAGATTTCCATGGGCTCGGCTCCGAGTACCCCATTGCCCTGGTACTAAGTGCGACTCAATCTTTGGCGTCACGAACAGGATGCGAAACTTGCAATTGTGAGTCCTGTGTGCCTATGTTGAACTGTTTGGTGAAAAAGACTGTTTGCTGTATTTGGCGCCAAATTCCGCCATTTTAACCGCCATGTTCGCGCCCTCAGGCGCTGGTGAAGAAGGGGGCGTACCTGAAAAAGCGGCTGTTGCTTGGACACGCCCCCAACCTGCACCCCAAACTGCATCGCAAGCCACATCGCGAACTGCATAGCAATCTGCATCGCAAACCGCATCGCAAACTGCATCGCAATCTGCATCACAATCCGCATAGCAAACTGCATCACAATCTGCATTGCAATCCGCATCGCAAACTGCATCGCAAAATAGAGCGGCATCATCCGAGCGCCAGTGAAAAGGTCCTGTCTCCACCGCTGTGCCTGCGACGCTGCAGCCTGTAAAAGAGGTAGGCTTAGATTAACCAAGGGGGCATCAATATGTCGCAGCAACCGGCAGACGGAGCGGCCCCCGCTGGAGGCCCTTATAGCCCACCGCTTGGCGTCGTGCAGCAGGATGGGGGTGCAGGCCCCTCACCTGGCCCGGTGGTCCCGCTTATGCCCTAACGCTCCCATACATGCCTGGAGCGAAGTGGCTTCCCCAGTACAGCGGCGAGCCAGACACCCTGCCAGGATTTAAAAGGAAAATATGTAGCATCTTGGATATGTACTCAATGACTGAAAAGCAAAAAGCTGCTGTGGTAATAGGACAGTTAGCTGGTGCGGCTGAGAGAGAAGTAGAGACTTGGCCCACTGCAGACCAGGAGTCGGTACCTGCGATACTCTTAAAGCTACAGGCCATCTTCGAGGACCACACAGAAACGGATCTCCGGATGGCATTTTATCAGTGCTTCCAGGGACCGGGTGACAGTATTAGGGACTACGCTTGCCGACTACAGGGGGTCCTGCGAGCTCTCAAACAGGCTAACCCCACAAGTCCCATTGATGAGAGCCAAATGTTAAAAGAGCAATTCGTGCGGGGACTGAGGTCTCCAGAGGAAGGCAGGACTGTAAACTGGTGGTCCTTAGATCATCCAGATGCCACCTTTGATGCTCTAAAGGACATGGCAATAAAGGGACTGCGACCCCTGGAAAAGCCTGAGGTGGCAAATCAGTATCACCCGGGTGAAGCCACTCTAAAGCCGGCAGTACCCACCTTTTCCCCGCAGATGGCAGAAGCTACAATGCAGGTGGCGCCCCCTAGTGAATTGGAATGTCTGCGCTCAGAAGTGCGCCAGCTGACTAAGAACTTGGCCACTGTAATGGAGGCCCTGCAGCTGCGGAAAGAGGAAGGAGGAAAGATCCAACTAGCCGACTGTCCGGAGGATGTCCCTTGGATGAACCGGAGGAAATGGAAGACGTCGCCTCACCGGAGGAGGACCACGCCACCCCCAGGAGCGACTCCGGAGCAACACCATCCTCGCCGGGAGATCGTCTGCTACCGCTGCAATCAAAAAGGTCATATGGCTCAGCAATGTCCTTTAAACGAGCCGATCCTGGGTCAGAGGGCCAACACCCAGGAGTAGACTCATCAGGCCCCTTAGACTGGAACCGCAGGTTCGTGGGTGGACGGCCCTACCTGTCCATGATTCTGGACGGGATTGCAATCCCTGCACTGCTGGACACGGGATCTCAGGTGACCATCATACCTGACGTCCTTTACAAAAAATTTTGGTCCATGGACAGTCTCCAGCCCCCGAGCCCTGACTTGACAGTGTACGCCACCAATGGTCTCCCTGTTGAAGTAATTGGAGCCAAAAACGTGGACGTAAAAGTGGGCAGGGTGGAGCTGAAGGATCAGGGACTCCTAGTAGTCAGGACAGTAAATGAGGAAAATGGTCTAAATGTGATACTAGGTACTAACATTATCAGTAACTGTCTGGGAGAAGTTGTGTTTTTGCTCCAACAGCTCGCTGAAGTTGCCAAGCCAAAGCAGAAGGGAGTGATCCAGAGGGAGATCCGGGCCCTGATGTGCCAGCAGCAAGCGGAGCTTACAGATGGTGAAATCGGTAATGTACGGGTCACAGACTCGAATCCCATTGTAATACCCCCAATGAGTGAAATGTTAATATGGTGCAGAGCAGCCATGGGTCTGAGAGGTCAGAACTACCAAGCAGTAGTAGAACCCCATCGGTCAGAACATAGACCTACACTCATGATTGCTAGAGGGTAGTGGAAGTAATAAATGGGAGAGTACCAGTACGGCTTCTCAACTGGGGGACGATGAAGTAAATTTGCCACGTTATGCTACAGTTGCTAAATTATATGCCGTAGATAACAATTCTATCCTCACAACCGAGTCCTTAGCCTCCTGCCAACCAGCGGAGGATAATGATCCGGCAACCCCGGTAGCGGACTGGTGTCAGCAGCTTCATATTGGGACCGACACCACTACCGTCCACCAGAAACAGGGGGTACTACGGGTAGTACAAGAGTACGCACAAGTATTTAGCAAGCACCCACTTGATTTTGGGACCATTAAGGGAGTACAGCATCATATCCCTACAGGCAGTCATCCTCCCATCAAAGAGCGGTACAGGCCTATACCTCCAGCCCACTATCAGAAAGCTAAGGAAATGCTTCATGACATGAAGAAAGCCGGGGTGATAAGGGATAGTTGTAGCCCCTGGGCGGCACCTCTAGTGCTAGTTAAGAAGAAGGATGGTAGCATGCGAATGTGTGTAGACTATAGGCAAGTAAATCGTATAACACATAAAGATGCTTACCCCTTACCACGCATAGAGGAATCCTTAGCTGCTCTGAAAACGGCTAACTACTTTTCTACCCTCGACCTTACTAGTGGATACTGGCAAGTAGCTGTGGCTGAGGAGGATCGGGAGAAAACTGCTTTCACCACCCCAATGGGACTCTGCGAGTTCGATAGAATGCCGTTTGGCCTCAGCAGTGCTCCCGGGACATTCCAGAGAGTGATGGAGAGCTGTCTAGGACATCTTAACTTCGAAACCGTGTTGCTGTATCTGGACGACGTGATTGTCTACTCCAAGACATATGAAGATCATCTGAAGCACCTGGCGGAGGTATTTGAGTCATTGTCCAAGTTTGGGATGAAATTAAAGCCCTCTAAATGCCACTTGCTCAAACGGAAGGTACAGTACTTGGGACACATTGTCAGTTCCGAAGGAGTAGCGCCGGACCCCGAGAAGGTCACAGCCATCCAGAAATGGCCGGAGCCGAAGAATCTAAAAGAGGTGCGTCAGTTCCTGGGATTAACAGGTTACTACAGGAGGTTCGTGAAAGATTACACTAAGAAGGCGGCGCCTTTACAGGACCTCCTGGTCGGACAACCTCTTAAGAGCAGAAACCTTCCATTCAATTGGGGAAAAGAACAAGCTGAGGCATTCAAAGGGATGAAAGAAATTCTGACAGGCAATGAAATCTTAGCCTACCC
>JARQOD010002002.1:0-86126 GCA_033576555.1 Oophaga sylvatica | reverse complement strand
CTACAGGTGTGAAATTTTGCACACAGCCACTCATGTAATTGTTTGTGCAAATCAGATATCAAACTACGTGAAAAGACATGGTTAACTCTATGTAAACCAAGTGTCATTTCATGTCGGGTGCTTCTGTCTTTTCACAAAAGCCGGCTTTACCCGGCAATTGAATCAGAGGCTATTTTACTATGTAGAAGTGTATAAACTATTAATATATGTATATATATGTCACAATGACATGTGTATATATATATATATTCTATGTGTGTATATTTAGTGTTTACAAGGAAAGAAAGAGGTTTTTTTAGTTACGATATTTCTGTCCCATAGACTTACATTGGATTTCCGGTATCGGGTATCGCCGATATTTTTTGGATATCGGCGATACCATTCCGATACCGATACTTTTGGATATCGGAAAGTATCGCTCAACTCTAGGTCCTGGAGAACTGGGTCGACTTCTCAGTTGGCTACAGCTTCTATGCTAGGGACGGGCTGCACCTCAATGGGGAGGGTGCAGCTGTGCTCGGGGAGAAAATGGCTAGAAGGTTGGAGGAGTCTTTAAACTAGGGACTATGGGGGGGGGTATTCATTTTATAGGAGGGGAAGGCAGTGTAGATAGAGACCTGGGCACAAATAATGAAATTGGGTGTGGGGAGGCATAGGGGGTGGGTTAGAACAGTTAATAATTTAAGAAAGAATAGAGGTTCAGAGAGATACATAAAGTGCATGTATACTAATGCTAGAAGCCTCACCAACAAAATGGCGGAATTAGAATTAATTTTGCTGGCACATAATTATGACATGGTGGGGATATCTGAGACTTGGCCGTGATATCTGAGACTTGGCTGGATGAGAGCCACGACCGGGGGGGTTAATTTACAGGGCTATAGTCTGTTCAGAAATGACCGTAAAAATAAGTGAGGTGGGAGTGTGTGTTTATATGTAAAATCATCCTTAAAACCCATCCTGCGTGATATCTGTGAATCTAATGAAGATGTAGAGTCTCTGTGGGTGGAGATTAGGGGAGGGGGGAAAAATAATAAATTACTGATAGGGGTTTGTTATAAGTCTCCTAAAATAATGGAAGCAACAGAGAATATCCTCGTAAAGCAAATAGATGAAGCAGCAACTCAAGGAGAAGTCATTATTATGGGGGACTTCAACTACCCTGAAATACATTGGGGAACAGAAACCTGCAGTTCCAGTAAAGGTAATAAGTTTTTGGCAACTATGAGAGACAATTACCTTTCACAACTAGTTCAGGACCCAACAAGAGGGGGCGACACTGCTAGACCTAATATTAACCAACAGGCCAGACCGCATATCAAATATAATGGTTGGGGGTCACTTGGGTAATAGTGATCACAAAATAATAAGCTTTCATGTATCCTTAAATAAGATATGTAGTGAAGGGGTTACAAGGACACTAAACTTCAGGAAGGCAAATTTCCAACAGATAAGAGATGATCTTGGTGCAATAAACTGGGACGATATCCTGAGACATAAAAATACACAAAGAAAATGGGAGACGTTTATTAGTATCCTGAATAGGACCTGTGCACAGTATATACCCTATGGGAATAAACATGCTAGAATTAGGAGGAAACCACAATGGCTAAGTAAAGCTGTAAGGGGCGCAATAAGGGACAAAAAGAAAGCGTTTAGGGAATTAAAGCAAGTAGGTAGTGATGAGGAATTAAATAAATACAGAAAATTGAATAAATTATGTAAAAAGCAAATCAAGACAGCAAAGATTGAGGCAGAGAGACTCATTGCCAGAGAAAGTAAAAATAATCCCAAAATATTCTTTAACTACATAAATAGCAAGAAACTAAAAAATGATAGTGTTGGTCCCCTTAAAAATAGTCTGGGTGAAATGGTGGATGAGGATGAGGAAAAAGCCAGTATGCAAAATGGCTTTTTTTCAACTGTATTTACACAAGAAAATCCCATGACAGATAACATGATCAGTGATAAAAAAAATGTCTCCATTAAATGTCACCTGCTTAACCCAGCAGGAAGTACGGCGGCGTCTAAAAATCACTAAAATTGACAAATCCCCGGGCCCGGATGGGATACACCCCCGAGTACTGCAGGAATTAAGTAATGTCATAGATAGACAATTATTTTTAATCTTTAAAGATTTCATAATAACGGGGTCTGTACCACAGGACTGACGTATAGCAAATGTGGTGCCAATATTCAAAAAGGGGGCAAAAACTGAACCTGGAAATTATAGGCCAGTGAGCTTAACATCTACTGTGGGTAAAATCCTGGAGGGTTTAAGGGAGACTATAGTGGAGTATCTGAGGCTGAATAACCTCATGATACAGTATCAACATGGGTTTACGAGGGACCGTTCTTGTCAGACTAATCTGATAAGCTTTTATGAAGGGGTAATGTTATGTTTTGGTAGCTGAGGAGAGTAAGCAAAAACAGCAATACACCAGAGAGGCTGGAACCTATTGGATTGCAGTAACCTGAACTAACCACACAACTAGAGGTAGCCGTGGAGCGTACCTACGTTGATCCTAGACGCCTCGTCACAGCCTGAGAGATAACTACACCTAAAGTCAGAAAGATGAAAGCTATCTGCCCCGGAGCAGATCCCCAAAGAAAATAGGAAGCCCCCAAACATGTAATAGCGGTTAGACAAGAAGAAACACGGACACAGACAGAAAATAGAATGAGCAAACGCTGGGGCCCAATCTGTCTAGACCGAAAAGTATAGGAAAGGATACTCACTGCAATCAAAAAAACCCTAAAAAATACCAACTCTTCTGATTGCAAAAACACCTGAGATCAAACGACCTCTACCACCTAAATCAGTTCTCTGGTGTAAAAAAACTAAGCCGCAGCCACTGAAAAAACAGGAAAAAGCAAATGAACAAACAACAGTGGCTCCAGATAAACTGAGAGGAGCACAAGCCCCATGGAGGGGACCTGGCTGACCTCCACAGAAGTGTAGGGAACAATGCAAAAAGCAAGCACAAAAATAAAAGCAGAAAATGTCTTATCTGATAGCAGAAGATGCAGGCAAGACTCAGCAAGCTTCCAAATGAACCAGGAACTACAATTGAGACAAGAACAATTGATCACAGGCAACCATCATGGGAGGGAACCTCCCTTATATCAGACCAGTCCGTGATCCCAGATAGCCATTCCTCGCTGAAAGGTTCAGTACTGTCAGTAACAACCAGAGGGAGCCTCTGCTCAGAAACCATTTTTAGCACATTCATAACAGTACCCCCCCTTGAGGAGGGGTCACCGAACCCTCACTTGTGCAACCAGGCCAATCAGGATGAGCTCAGTGATAGGCACGGATCAGTCTCCTAGCATGGATGTCCGAAGCAAACACCCAAGAATTGTCCTCCTGACCATAACCTCTCCACTTACCAAATACTGGAATTTCTGTCTAGAAAAACAAGAATCCAATATTTTCTCAACCACATACTCCAGATTGCCCTCAACCAAAACAGAGTCAGGAGGCGCAGCCATAGGAACCACTGGCTCGACAAACCTCTTCAATAAGAACTTGTGGAACACGTTATGGATCTTAAATGTCCCTGGAAGAAGCAAACGGAAGGAAACAGGATTAAGAATCTCCATGATCTTATAAGGTCCAATGAACCTAGGCTTAAACTTTGGAGATGCAACCATCATAGGGATTTTTCTTGAGGACAACCAAACCAAGTCCCCCACTTTAAACCGAGGACCATCAGTCATATGCCGGTTGGCAAACCGTTGGGCCTTCTCCTGAGAGAGAGACAATCTCTCCACTACCTGGTCCCAAATCTGCTGCATTCGCTCCACAACAGAGTCAACACCCGGACAGACAGAAGCCTCCGCCTGTCCTGAAGAAAATCGAGGGTGAAACCCAAAATTGCAGAAAAATGGAGACATCAAGGTGGCAGAGCTAGCCCTATTATTAAGAGCAAACTCAGCTAAAGGCAAAAAAAGAGACCCAGTCATCTTGATCAGCAGACACAAAATATCTCAAATAAGTCTCCAAGGTCTGGTTTGTTCTCCTGGTTTGTCCATTGGTCTGAGGATGAAAAGCAGAGGAGAAAGATAACTGAACACCAAGTTTAGAACAAAAAGTCCTCCAAAATCTGGAAACAAACTGGATTCCTCTGTCAGACACAAATGTTCTCCGGAATGCCATGCAACCGAATCACGTGCTGAAGGAATAAAGTCACCCATTCGGAGGAGGAAGGTAACTTAGGTAATGGCACAAGAGGTATCATATTGGAAAACCTATCACAGATTAACCAGATAACGGTCATTCTCTGAGAAACAGGGAGGTCGGAAATAAAATCCATAGAGATATGGGTCCATGGCCTCTTGGCCACAGGTAATGGCATTAACAAACCACTAGAGCGAGGCTTGGAGCGAGAGCAAGTCCCACAGGACTGCACAAATTCCCTGACATCACGAGAAAAAGTAGGCCATCAAAAGGACCGACTCACCAAGTCTCTGGTACCAAAAATTCCGGGATGACCAGCCAACGCGGAACAATGAATCTCAGACATCACACTCTTCTTCCACTGGTCTGGGACAAACAATTTTCCAATAGGGCAGCGCTCAGGTTTATCATCCTGACACGAATCCAGAGCCAGTCTCAAATTGGGCGACATGGCGGAAAGAACTACATCCTCTTTCAAAATCACAGTAGGATCAGATAACTCAGGAGAGTCCGCAAAGAAACTCCTCGAGAGGGCATCCGCCTTAACATTCTTAGTGCCTGGAAGAAAAGAAACCACAAAATTAAAACGTGTGTAAAACAAGGCCCACCTGGCCTGTCTAGGATTAAGTTGCGTGTCTGATTCGAGATAAACCAGATTCTTATGGTCCGAGAGGACCACCACCTGATGCTTGGCTCCTTCCAGGCAATGTCTCCACTCTTTAAAGGCCCAATTCATGGCCCATAGCTCCCGATTACCCACGTCATAATTACGTTCAGTTGGAGAAAATTTTCGAGAGAAAAAAGCACAAGGGTTACTCTTAGAGGTCTCTGGATCTCTTTGGGACAAAATGGCACCTGCCCCAATTTCAGAGGCATCAACCTCCACCTGAAACAGTAGAGAAACATCAGGCTGCCGTAGAACAGGAGCAGGAGTGAATCTCTGCTTAAGTTCCTGAAACGCAGAGACTGCCTCAGGAGGCCAATTCACCTCATTAGAACCCTTTTTGGTCAAATCAGTCAATGGTTTAACAATACCGGAGAAATTACCAATAAATTTACGATAAAAATTGGCAAAACCCAAAAATCTCTGAAGAGCCTTTAATGAAGTAGGTTGGACCCAATCACAGATGGCCTGAACCTTGACCGGGTCCATTTCAATAACAGACGGAGACAAAATGAATCCCAGAAATGAGATCCTCTGTACGCCAAATAGACACTTTGATCCCTTCACATACAGTGCATTCTCTCTCAAAATCTGGAACACAGTCCGAACATGTTTCACATGAGAGTCTGTATGAGCAAAGGCAATCGTATTCAATCAAAAAAGGTTTAGAGAGTAGCTGATTGAAATAATAAAACTTAACCTTTAATCTAATATTAAAAAACAGAACAAGAGTGCAATTTGTGCTGGAAGTGCATGTGCAAAACGACAAAAAAACCAAACATACAAAAAGTGTCTATAATCTTAAAAGACAAGAAAATCCAATGGCTTACCAGAAACCCTTAAATGGACAGCAGTGCATCTATATCGACATATTCCCCACACTATTGAATGGGACTGTACCAAAAATGAGTTTCCCTTATATTGGCGGTATTTGTCAGGATTAATATTCCTTTCTTACAAGTGAGCCTTAACACTGAAATCAGCGTTATAAACCTATCATAAATAATGACCCCTTGTATGCACGTTGTCCGTATACAACTCTTATGAACCTGGTTTTTATGGGAATAGGTAAATTGCTCCTTAAAAATTTGGAGCTATAAAGGATAATTCTCCTGTCATATGAATCCATACATTATAATGCCCCTCATGGCAGAATAAGCACAATCCCATCAGGGGGTAACAGGGTAACTTGGACCCAGTCAATATTAACCCTCACTGTGGTTTTCAAATATTTGTGATACTCATCTGCGGTTTCATGTTACGGGCATGATACATTTCGCCTGGGGGAGATCCATTCCGTACACATATGTCATGTTGGGCGGTCTCTATCCCAGGGGCGTCTCCCGACGCGTTTCATCACTTTAAGAATCTTCAGGGGAGATTTTCAGTCGTTTTGTGCTGAGACAGGACCTGGCGGCGTGTATGCGATCGTGTCTTTTATAAACACCGAGTGTGTAGTTTAGTTTCCTGTTCCGGACGCTAACTATGTCATATCCGGTAAATGGAACGCATGTGCTGGTCATATAGCGCATGCGCTATGATCCGAGCCGCTTCAACCTCTAGGAACGTCATTTCCTGGAGCCTTTCACAGATAGTGAACAGTTGTGTTTCAGTGTTCACTGCAGTCTGTGAGGTTTTGATTTTTTGAGTGCAGATCACGCTCCAGTTAGTTCTTCAACCACTGCTGGTTGTAGTCTGCTGAGCGTGTGTCACTGACTCATCCTTCACATTTTTCTCTAATTGGTGCTGCTCCATTATATTTGAAAAAAATCTAATCTATTAGTGTGACGCGCTTCCATCCGTATACAATACATTGGTTGCAAACACTATAGAAGTACACAAAGGGGCCTTTCACAGCTACTGAACAGTTAGAATCATAGAATCATAGAATGGTAGAGTTGGAAGGGACCTCCTGGGCCTTCTGGTCCAACCCCCTGCTCAAAGCAGGATTCTCTAAATCATCCCAGACAGATGTCTATCAGCCTCTGTTTGAAGACTTCCATTGAAGGAGAACTCACCACCTCTTGTGGCAGCCTGTTCCACTCATTGATCACCCTAACTGTCAAAAAGTTTTTTCTAATATCTAATCTGTGTCTCCTCCCATTCAGTTTCATCCCATTGCTTCTAGTCTTTCCTTGTGCAAATGAGAATAAAGATGATCCTTCTACAATGTGACAGCCCTTGAGATAATTGTAGACAGCTATTAAGTCTCCTCTCAGTCTTCTTTTTTGCAAGCTAAACATTCCCAAATCCTGCAAACCGTTCCTCATAGGACATGGTTTGCAGACCGGTCACCATTCTGGTGGCTCTTCTCTGAACTTGCTCCAGTTTGTTGATGTCTTTTTTAAAATGTGGTGCCCAAAACTGGACACAGTATTCCAGATGAGGTCTGACCAAAGAGGAGTAGAGGGCAATAATGACCTCACGTGATCTAGACTGTATGCTTCTGTTGATACATCCTAGAATTGCATTTGCCTTTTTTGCTGCTGCATCACACTGTTGACTCATGTTAAGTCTGTGATCAATTAGTATACCCAAGTCTTTTTCACATGTGCTGTTACTTAGCCCTATTCCTCCCATTTTGTATATGCTTTTTTCATTTTTATTGCCCACATGTAGTACTTTGCATTTTTCCCTGTTAAAATCCATTCTGTTAGTTGCTGCCCACTGCTCCAGTTTATGTATATCTTTTTGAATCCTCTCTCTCTCTTCTCTAGTATTAGCTACCCCTCCTAGCTTTGTGTCATCAGCAAATTTGATCAGTTTACCCTCAATTCCTTCATCTAAATCATTGATAAAGATGTTGAACAATACAGGGCCCAAAACAGAGCCTTGTGGTACCCCACTTGAGACATTCTTCCAACTGGATGTGCAGCCATTTACAACCACTCTTTGAGTCCGATCACTAAGCCAGTTATGAATCCACCTAACAGTTGCCTTGTCCATTCCATACTTAGTCATTTTTTCAATAAGGATTGTGTGAGATACTTTGTCAAATGCTTTGCTGAAGTCAAGATATACTATATCTACAGCATTTCCCTGATCCACCCAGTCAGTGATTCTGTCATAGAAGGAAATTAAGTTAGTCTGACATGACTTATTAGTTACAAACCCATGCTGACTCTGTTTAATCACTTCATTCTTATCCAGGTACTTGCATACATGTTCTTTAATAATTTGTTCAAAGATCTTTCCTGGTATAGAAGTCAGACTCACCGGCTTGTAGTTCCCTGTGTCCACCTTCTTCCCCTTTTTGAAGATAGGAACAACATTTGCTCTTCTCCAGTCTTCTGGGACTTCTCCTGTTCTCCAAGAATTTTCAAAGATTATGGACAGTGGTTCAAGAATTTCTTCTGCTATCTCCTTCAGTACCCTGGGGTGTAATTCATCTGGACCTGGAGACTTGAATTCATTTATGTTAGCTAAGTGTTTCCTCACTGTCTTTCTGTTTATAGATATCCTGGATTCTTCTATTCCTTTAATAGGACAGTGAAGATCAGTTGATGTTACATTTCCTTTCTGAGAGAAAACAGATGCAAAATAGGAATTTAAAAGTTCAGCCTTCTCAACATCCTGACTTACCATTTCATCATTTTCATCCTGTAAAAATCCTATAGCATCTTTGACTTTTCTTTTACTTTTGACGTATCCCCAAAATCCTTTTTTGTTGCTTTTGACGTCACTTGCAAGCCTTAATTCATTGTCAGCTTTAGATAATCTGATTTGTGCCCTGCAGGTTCTGCAGACGGCATTATATTCTTCTTTAGATATGCCTCCCTCTTTCCATTTGATAAACATTTCTTTCTTCCTTTTTAGCATGTGTTTAAGTTCTATGTTCATCCATCCTGGTTTCCTTAAATGCTTCCCATTCTTCCCTCTTTTCGGAATTGTTAACGATTGTGCTTTGAGAATCTCATTTTTCAAGATTTTCCATCCTTCCTGGACATTTTTGTCCTTAAGGATATCCAGCCATTGGATCCCTCCAATTCTCTTTCTGAGTTCCTTAAAATCTGCCTTTCTGAAATCTAACCTTGACGTCTGAGTCTTCACAGGTCTTCCTCCTCTTGTTATCCAAAATTCTAAAATAGCATGGTCACTACCTCCTAGAGTCCCAGCCACTCTTACCTCCTCCACCATTTCCTCTCTGTTTATGAGGATTAGATCCAAGGTAGCAGATCCCCTTGTTTTCTCCATTACCTTTTGGAAGATAAAGTTGTCAGCAAGAGAGGATAAGAATTTCCTGGACCTGTTAGTTTTGCCTGAGAGAGATTCCCAACAAATGTCTGGATAGTTGAAATCTCCCATGACCACTATGTCATATTTTTTGGAGAACTTGGCCATTTGATGCATAAAGAGTTCATCCATATCTTCAGCTTGCACAGGCGGCCTGTAGTAAATGCCTACAATGGTGTCCTTTCCATTGTTCTGTCCTTGTATTCTTACCCAAACAGTTTCCACAGAACTCCCAGTCTCTGAAGCGTCAATCTCTGTGCAGATATACGATTTTCTAACATACAATGCAACACCTCCTCCTCGTTTATCAAGTCTGCTTCTTGCAAATAAGTTGTATCCTTCTAGCCTTGTATTCCAATCATGTGTATCGTCCCACCAAGTCTCAGTGATTCCAATGACATCATATTTCTTCTCCTGCGTTAGTAGCTCCAGTTCTCCTTGTTTGTTGCCCATGCTTTGTGCATTCGTATAGAAACACTTTAGTTTGTGATTGGTTTCTCTTCCTTCAATATTTTTATTATGTAAATTTTTTTGTCTTTGTTCTTCCCCTTCTCTTCTAATAGCAGAAATCTCAATAGTATTTGTCAAGTGTATGGCTTTTGCTGGCGTTTTGCTTCCCTTCCCACATTGTTCTAGTTTAAAGCTCTCCTGATGAGTGTAGCAAGGCGACTTCCAAATACATGTTTTCCAGTCTTCGTAAGATGCACCCCATCTCTAGCAAGTAGTCCATCGTATAGGAAATTCACTCCGTGATCCAGAAATCCAAATCCTTGCTGACGGCACCATCGACGTAGCCAGTTGTTCACCTGCAGAATCTTATTCCACCTCCTTGTTCCATGGCCATCCACTGGAGGATGGAAGAGAAGACCACCTGCGCTCCCAGTTCTTTCACTTTCTTACCTAAGTTTTCAAAGTCACTGCAGATGGTTTCCAGGTCATTTCTAGCGGTGTCATTTGTCCCCACATGTATTAGCAGGAATGGGTAGTCATCTTTAGGTCTGAAGAGTCCTGATATCCTGTCAGACACATCTTTAATTTTTGCACCTGGAAGACAGCACATTTCTCTTGAGGTTATATCCGGTCTGCAGATAGCGGCCTCTGTTCCTCTCAACAGGGAATCGCCCATGACAACAACTCTCCGTTTCTTCTTCACAACAGTTTTCTTTCTCCATTCAGGAGGACTCTGAGGGCGTACAAGGTTGTTTGTGGGCAAAGTCTTATCCTGATGTATTTCTTCATCGTTCTCCTGTGTAAGAGCCTGGTATTGGTTCCTGAGCAGAATTGGTGCTGACTGCCTCCTGATCCTCCTGCTTCTCTGGGTCACATGCTTCCATTCCTCTGTTTCTTCAGTTGCACTTCGAATTTCTTCTCTTTCTGTACCATGAAGAGATAATTCTGCTCTGTCTAAGAACTCTTCACCTTCCTTAATGGTCTTCAATGTAGATAACCTCTCTTCCAGATTTTGCAACTTTTCCTCCAACAGGGACACAAGCTTGCATTTCTGGCATGTGAAGTTTGGCTTTTCCACTGGTAAGTCTATGAACATGTAGCAAGAAATGCAGCTCACCACATGGCTCCTAGCCTCTTCCATGTTCTTATTGTTCAAGAGATAATCAAGCGGTGAAATATAAGCAAACATCGGCGCCTAGCGGCGCCGTTTTACTGATGTCTCTTTCAGCTGCAACAGCAAAACAGTGTTCCTTGAGCTCGCGAGACTCTTCACTATCCAAAGGCACTGGGAATATGCAAATTATCTCCTCGGGACCCTCCCTGTTTACGATGTCTCCTTTCAGCTGCAACGCCAAAATCCATGTTCCTTGAGCTCGCGAGACTCTTCACTTATCCCAAAGGCACTGGAATATGCAAATTATCTCCTCGGGACTCCTCCCTGGTTTACTGATGTCCTCCTTTCAGCTGCAACAGCCAAAATCCAGTGTTCCATGACTCGCGGAGATCTTCACTATCCAGAAGCACTGGAATATGCAAATTATCTCCTCGGGACTCCTCCCCTGGTTTACTGAGTTTCTCCTTTCACTGCAACAGCCAAAATCCAGTGTTCCTTGAGCTCGCGGAGCTCTTCACTTATCCCAGAAGCACGGGAATATGCAAATTATCTCCTCGGGACCTCCCCTGGTTTACTGATGTCCTCCTTTCAGCTGCAACAGCCAAAATCCAGTGTTCCTTGAGCTCGCGGAGACTCTTCACTTATCCCAGAAGGCACTGGGAATATGCAAATTATCTCCTCGGGACTCCTCCCCTGGTTTACTGATGTCCTCCTTTCAGCTGCAACAGCCAAAATCCAGTGTTCCTTGAGCTCGCGGAGACTCTTCACTTATCCCAGAAGGCACTGGGAATATGCAAATTATCTCCTCGGGACTCCTCCCCTGGTTTACTGATGTCCTCCTTTCAGCTGCAACAGCCAAAATCCAGTGTTCCTTGAGCTCGCGGAGACTCTTCACTTATCCCAGAAGGCACTGGGAATATGCAAATTATCTCCTCGGGACTCCTCCCCTGGTTTACTGATGTCCTCCTTTCAGCTGCAACAGCCAAAATCCAGTGTTCCTTGAGCTCGCGGAGACTCTTCACTTATCCCAGAAGGCACTGGGAATATGCAAATTATCTCCTCGGGACTCCTCCCCTGGTTTACTGATGTCCTCCTTTCAGCTGCAACAGCCAAAATCCAGTGTTCCTTGAGCTCGCGGAGACTCTTCACTTATCCCAGAAGGCACTGGGAATATGCAAATTATCTCCTCGGGACTCCTCCCCTGGTTTACTGATGTCCTCCTTTCAGCTGCAACAGCCAAAATCCAGTGTTCCTTGAGCTCGCGGAGACTCTTCACTTATCCCAGAAGGCACTGGGAATATGCAAATTATCTCCTCGGGACTCCTCCCCTGGTTTACTGATGTCCTCCTTTCAGCTGCAACAGCCAAAATCCAGTGTTCCTTGAGCTCGCGGAGACTCTTCACTTATCCCAGAAGGCACTGGGAATATGCAAATTATCTCCTCGGGACTCCTCCCCTGGTTTACTGATGTCCTCCTTTCAGCTGCAACAGCCAAAATCCAGTGTTCCTTGAGCTCGCGGAGACTCTTCACTTATCCCAGAAGGCACTGGGAATATGCAAATTATCTCCTCGGGACTCCTCCCCTGGTTTACTGATGTCCTCCTTTCAGCTGCAACAGCCAAAATCCAGTGTTCCTTGAGCTCGCGGAGACTCTTCACTTATCCCAGAAGGCACTGGGAATATGCAAATTATCTCCTCGGGACTCCTCCCCTGGTTTACTGATGTCCTCCTTTCAGCTGCAACAGCCAAAATCCAGTGTTCCTTGAGCTCGCGGAGACTCTTCACTTATCCCAGAAGGCACTGGGAATATGCAAATTATCTCCTCGGGACTCCTCCCCTGGTTTACTGATGTCCTCCTTTCAGCTGCAACAGCCAAAATCCAGTGTTCCTTGAGCTCGCGGAGACTCTTCACTTATCCCAGAAGGCACTGGGAATATGCAAATTATCTCCTCGGGACTCCTCCCCTGGTTTACTGATGTCCTCCTTTCACTGCAACAGCCAAACCAGTTCCTTGAGCTCAGAAGGAGCTCTTCACACGATAGGCACATGTGTAATTCATGTTCACTGGATCTGTGGTTTTGATTTTTTCAGCTGCAAGAATCACGCTCGCGAGTCTTCTTTCCATAGCACTGGGATTGAATTATCTCCTGGAGTCTCCTGTGTACTGTCCTCTTTCCTTTCACACATATATTTCCTAATTGGTCGCTGGGACTCATTATATCTGAAAAAATGCAAATTATCTATGGATCGCCCTGTTTCTATTCCTCCTTTCAGTAACAATACATTGGTTGCAAACCTATAGAAGTACAGAAAGGAGCCTTTCACAGATAGTAACTGTGTTTCAGTGTTCACTGGATCTGTGAGTTTTGATTTTTTGAGTGCCAGCTCAACGTCCAGTTAGTTCTTTCAACGATGCTGGTTGTAGTCTGCTGAGGTGTGTCACTGCCTCATCCTTCACATTTTTCTCTAATGGTGCTGCTCCTTTATTTGAAAAAATCTAATCTATTAGTGTGACGCGCTTCATCCGTATACATACATTGTTGCAAACACTATAAAGTACAAAAGGGCCTTCACAGATCTGTGAACGTTGTCTTCAGTGTTCACTGCAGTCTGTGAGGTTTTATTTTTTGAGTGCAGATTCACGCTCCAGTTAAGTTCTTCAACACTGCTGGTTTAGTCTGCTGAGCGTGTGTCACTGCCTCCCTTCACATATTCTCTAATTGTGCTGCTCATAATTGAAAAAATTAATCTATTAGTGTGACGGCTTCCATCCTATACAAACATGGTGCAAACACATAAGTACACATAAGGGCCTTTCACGCTTGCAGTTGTCTGCAGTGTTCACTGTAGTCTGTGAGCTTTTCATTTTTTGAGTGCAGATTACGCTCCAGTTAGTTCTTCAACCACTGCTGGTTGTAGTCTGCTGAGCGTGTGTCACTGCCTCATCCTTCACATTTTTCTCTAATTGGTGCTGCTCCATTATATTTGAAAAAAATCTAATCTATTAGTGTGACGCGCTTCCATCCGTATACAATACATTGGTTGCAAACACTATAGAAGTACAAAAGGGCCTTTCACAGATATGAACAGTTGTTTGCAGTGTTCACTGCAGTCTGTGAGTTTTGATTTTTTGAGTGCAGATCACGCTCCAGTTAGTTCTTCAACCACTGCTGGTTGTAGTCTGCTGAGCGTGTGTCACTGCCTCATCCTTCACATTTTTCTCTAATTGGTGCTGCTCCATTATATTTGAAAAAAATCTAATCTATTAGTGTGACGCGCTTCCATCCGTATACAATACATTGGTTGCAAACACTATAGAAGTACACAAAGGGGCCTTTCACAGCTATTGAACAGTTGTCTGCAGTGTTCACTGTAGTCTGTGAGCTTTTCATTTTTTGAGTGCAGATTACGCTCCAGTTAGTTCTTCAACCACTGCTGGTTGTAGTCTGCTGAGCGTGTGTCACTGCCTCATCCTTCACATTTTTCTCTAATTGGTGCTGCTCCATTATATTTGAAAAAAATCTAATCTATTAGTGTGACGCGCTTCCATCCGTATACAATACATTGGTTGCAAACACTATAGAAGTACACAAAGGGGCCTTTCACAGCTACTGAACAGTTGTCTGCAGTGTTCACTGCAGTCTTTGAGGAATAACCACACTTAGGCCTTATAACTTTTCTGACTTTCTTTATCAATCTACCAAGATGAAGAAGGCAGGGAGTAAGGCACGTGGTCGTGGCCGTGGAGTTTCAGCAGGGAGAGGACGTGGGGATTCTGTGGCTGCTGCCGCACCCAGTGACACAGCATCCACCAGTTTTCCCCGTGAGCGTTCCTTTATGCGCACTTTTGTAGGAGCTCAGCGTACCCCCCTGCTGCGGGAAGAACAAATTGAAGCCGTTGTTGGTTGGAAGGCAGCCAATGCATCGACTTCAATTGCTTACACCTCCTCTCAGGACCACAGCACTGTTGAACAACCATCTGTCTCTTCACCGCCTGCCAAATTGCCCAGGCAGTCAGAGAGTTCTGAACTGGAGCCAGCTGAGTCTCTGCTTCTGTTCTCAGAATCTGTTGGCTTGCAAACAGGGGCCCAGCCAAGCAGCATTCTGGAATGTGAAGAAGAGGCAGTATGCAGTGATGCGCAACAGCTGTGTCTCTCTGAATCTGAAGAGGCGGGTGAGCCAGTGCCGATGGTCAGCACACCGCAGAACGCATCTGATGATGATGAGACTCAGGTGCCAGTTTCTGTTGAGCATGGTGCTGGCCAGACCACCCAACAGCAGCAGGTGTTGGAAGAGGGTAGTGGAGATGATGAGGTCCAAGACCCAACATGGCGTGAGGAACAGGAAGGTGGTGGTAGCAGCTCTGAGGAAGAGATTGCCCCAACGGTCCAAACAGTAGGGAGAGGTAGGCTGCAGACTCGGTTGCCTGTAGCCTCCAGTTTGGCACCCGTTCGTAGCAGTTCTCTTCCAACAGCCAAAACGGACGCTCCCAGGACTTGCACTGCGTGGTCCTTTTTTGACACACTTGCAGATGATATTTGCTATGTCAAATGCAAGCTGTGTAATCAAAAAGTAAAAAGAGGTAAAAGTGTCAGTAACCTTAATACCACAAATATGTGGAAACATGTGCGGTCAAAGCACGTGGTTGAGTTACAAAGACACACTGGAGATGTAGGCCAACCTACAGCAGCACCTACATCTTCAGCTCGTGTTGGAGCCTCTTCCTCCAGCTCACACACAGCTGGTTCGGCTTCCTCACAGGATCGCCATGGAAGAACCTCTGTCACTGTTGTCCAGAGACCCAGTGTTATTCCACTAACAGCTGCAAGTTCCCTGTCATCCTCACACTCCCAGGCCACAAAACAGCCATCGGTAGCACAGGCATGGGATAAAAGACGGCCATACTCGGCAAACCATCCACGAGCACAGGCTCTGAATGCTGGCATTGCAAAACTCCTGTCCCTTGAAATGCTGTCATTCAGGCTGGTGGAGACTGACAGTTTCCGTAACTTAATGGCATTGGCAGTCCCACAATACAATGTGCACAGCCGATTTTATTTCAGCAGGCAAGCTGTCCCTGGTCTGCAAAAGCATGTTGAGGGAAAAATTAAACATGCGCTACTAAACGCCGTCAGTAGCAAGGTCCACCTGACCACCGATGCGTGGACCAGTACCCATGGCCAGGGACGATACCTTTCCCTCACTGCCCATTGGGTCAATGTTGTGGAGCCGGGTACAGATCTTGCGAGTGGCGCTGTACGTGTTCTGCCAACTCCAAGGATTGCAGGAATCAAGTCTGTCCACATTGACTCCTCCTCCTACTCCAGTTCCTCAGAATCATCGCTGCAGGAGCCGTCACGGTCTACCTCCACATGGACCCGTGAACGCTTACCTGATGCTACCGATATGAGCACAGCCGTGGCCAAACGTCAACAGGCCGTCCTGAAATTAATTTCCATGGGGAATCGAAGCCACACAGCGCAGGAGCTCTGGAATGCAATCAAGCAGGAGAGCGACGTGTGGTTTTTGCCAGCGAATCTCCAGCCAGGCTTGGTAGTGTGTGACAATGGCCGAAATCTGGTGGCAGCTCTGGGCCTTGGCAACCTCACTCACATACCATGTCTGGCACATGTGCTCAACTTGGTCGTGCAGAGTTTTTTGAGGGAGTATCCGGATCTTGATGCACTGCTGCACAAGGTCCGCCTAGAGTACGCTCACTTGCGACGTTCCAGCATGGCCAGATCGCGCATTGCAGCTCTGCAACGCAGATTTCGCCTTCCTGAACATCGCATCATATGTGACGTACCCACCAGGTGGAATTCCACGTTACATATGTTGGAGCGGTTGTGTGAGCAGCAGCCAGCAGTAATGGAGTATCAGCTGCATCAGGCGCAATCAACTCGCAATTTGCGCCGTTCACACTTCACCACTACTGAGTGGGCCTCTATGAAGGACATCTGCCACGTTTTGCGTGCGTTTGATGAGTCAACGCGGATGGCGAGTGCAGATGATGCATTAGTCAGCCTGACTGTCCCCCTTATCTGCCTGCTTCAAAAAACACTGCAAGCACTAAGGGATGAGGTTTTGGAAGAGGTGGAGGATGAGGAGTCACAAATTCCATCACCTTCTGGACAGTCAGCGCAACGTGGTTCCTCACAAAGGGCTGGGCAGGGCTCACTTTGTGAGGAGGATGAGGAGGAGTCAATGGAGGAGGAAGACATCGCTCCAGAGGGAGGTACACAACGCTCTAGTCAGTATGTAGAGCGAGGGTGGGGTGATGCAGAGCAGGCAGAGATGACGCCTCTTGCAGGGGACAGCGTTTCTTGGCCAGTTGGGAGTCTGCAGCACATGGTTGATTTCATGCTGCAGTGCCTGAGAAACGACCGCCGCATCACCCACATTCTCACCACGTCTGATTATTGGGTGTACACCCTCCTAGACCCTCGCTACCGGGACAACTTACAAAGCCTCATCACACCGTTGAACCTTGAGCGTAAAATGCGGGAGTACAAAGACACACTGGTGCAATCCATAATGTTCTCCATTCCAGCCGAGAGCACTGCTGCTGCTACTGCTTTACAAAGCAGCTCTGTGCGTCGAGGCAGTGGAGACAGCTCTGCAACAAGAGGGAGCACAAGCAGCGCCTCTGCACAGGGCAAAACCAGTATGTTCCAAATGTGGCGAAGTTTTGTGGCAGCGCCACAAATGTCTACACCATCCGAGACGGCTCCAGTCAGCAGGAGGCAACGATTCCGTAAGATGGTGACAGACTACATGTCTTTCCCTCTCAGTGTACTCCCAGATGGCTCTTCCCCATTCAAGTTTTGGGTCTCTAAGCTGGATACATGGCCAGAGCTTAGCCAGTATGCATTGGAGGTGCTGGCTTGCCCTGCTGCCAGTGTATTATCGGAGCGCGTCTTTAGTGCTGCAGGTGGTGTACTAACAGACCATCACATGCGACTATCCTCCGATAATGTAGACCGGCTTACTTTTCTGAAAATGAACAAGGCATGGATCTCGCCAGAATTTGTCTGTCCGTTTTCAGATTAAATAACTGGTTCGCAACGTTATCCATGTCTCCTGTTATGTTCATCTTTCTACCACCTGAACTCTACTCCCTGGGCTACAACACTGCCAGTTGCTGCTCAGAAGTGTCGTGTCCACAGACCAATACACAAGCTATAGTGTTAGTGGGGTTCAGTAACGCCAGCTGTTCCCCTGCTGTGTGTCCGGCAAGAAGTTTCCTGTTCCCTACACATGCACAGAAAAACCCATGTCGAACATGCTCCAAATAGGGAAGAGCCGTCACCCTGATTGTTATGCTTAAAACAGGAAATTGTGAAGTTTTCCAGGCCTAGAATGATAAATTTTTATGACAAATATGGACAAATAATAATTTGTCATCACAGCGCATATCTGCACATGTCTATTAGAAATGGTAACAAAAACTAAAACATAGTCTTCACTTTTGAAATTAATGCATAAAAGTACATTTCATACTTATCAATTAATGCTTTTTAAGGAACTTTATCTGTTCCTGTAAGATAATGTAGTCAATGGATGTACGAATCATAAAATCCTCATCATCATCATCACGAGTTTTATTTATGACAGACATTATAAAATACACATACTGATGCCAACTGTAACTTCACACACCATATATGAAATGGCCAGCATCTAAACCTGGTAATAATGTGCAATAATAAATTATTACATCTAGAAAGTGCATCATGCATACTGACAATAGGTAGTTATACCTGCAAGTGCTGTTGAAACAACCACAACAGATATAAATTATTAATGGTATATAGGTATCACAGTGCATAGTTACTCATGGACAATGTCGATGTAATACTGTACCTCAATAAAGTCAGCGTCAACCATTATGCTTGTTAGTCTTGTAGATTGTTAAAGAGGGAACGTGCTTTTTTTGTTGGTCATAGGTGGAGTATTAGACAGTAAATGATTACTGCTGTCGTATTTTTGGCGTCCCTAGGGCGCAATGATGCTGCGTAACGTCACATTTTATAGAGTCATCTAATTGACACACGCTACCCTACCCTACGCGTGACAGTAGGAAGGTAGTGTTGACGGATAAAGCCTTGCGCAACCAGACATGCTTTTACCCTCTTCAACACTGTACAAGCAAAAAATGCATGATTGCAGCCGCAGACTTTATTGACGTACAGTATAACATCGCCATTACCCATCAGAGGCTGTCCACTGTCTGATACAGACATAGAATATACCTTTGCTATCCGTAGCCTTTGTTTCACCTACACTTGCAGGCACACACTTAAATTGTGACAATGCATTATGTTTTTTTAAATGGTTATTTTTTATCGTACATTATTGTGTCATCACATTGATGAGTCCATGCTGGACATGTCATACATGCTGTACAAAGTAACGATTTTATTAACTTAAATAATTGAAATGTCTGTGACTGTCACATCTAAATTGCAATGATGATGATGATGAGTGACTATTACAAAATCCATTGTCTTCACTATGTTATGGTTTAACATAGCGTTCCTTAAGCATTATTCATAAATACAAAAATGGACTTTTATTCTTAAATTTACAACACTATATTTTGTAACCAATTTTTTGGGTGGTGTGTTGTTCCATTTCTTGTTGGCATGTGCATATATGCGTTTATATTTGCAGTGTTTTATTTTTATTCTTGAAGTTAGGAAACATGTGTATCTTTGTACCGTGTTAGCCAGTAGATAGAAAAATATTTAGACTTGAGAGTCCGCAGTGGTTGATACCTTTTAATGGATAACTGAAAAGATGGTAACAAATTGCAAGCTTTCGAGGCTACTCACGTCTCTTCATCAGGCAAAGACTAAACCAAAAAATGAAGCATCACATATTTCTATACACAACAGGACACAGGAATAGTGCAATAGGTAAGACAAGTAAGTGACGTGTAGCAGAACTGTAATTTTCACAGAGGGATGAACATAAATATTGGAACAGTTCCTAGATAAGGATAGAAAGTTTTATTGCCCTCTGATTGGGGTCTGGTTTTGTGTTTTCATGCCCCTGGAAGGGCAGAGACGCAGATTCCTTAATTGATATAGAATGACATAAATCCGTGTGATCTATTCATTCCATCACTAACAGTGTCAAAGGTCATGATGAGCTTATATTCTGAAACCTTTGTATCTTTCTCATATTTGAAGTTATATTTTAACACCAGTAATTCCATATCCATCATGCTATGACCGGGCATACAAAAGTGTTTTGCCACAGGTAAATCCATTATTTTTTCTCTTATTGTGTGGCGCTGATAATTCATCCTTGTTCTCATTTTTTGGCCGGTCTCCCCTCACTTGTCCCTCCCTCACTTGTCTTACCTATTCCTGTGTCCTGTTGTGTGTAGAAATATGTGATTCTTCATTTTTTGTTTTAGTCTTAGCCTGATGAAGAGACCTGAGTAGTCTCGAAAGCTTGGAATTTGTTACCATATTTTCAGTTAGCCATTAAACGGTATCAACCACAGAGGACTCTCAAGTATAAATATTTTTCTATTCTTGGAATTGAAATTCATAATTTTATTGTACTAGTAAAACTTCATTTATTCTTGTTTGAAGTACATACATTTGCAATGGCCACGTAACAAGGCAATAACTCAATATTTTATGCCTGCACCCTCCTTGACCCTGGGCTTCAACACCGCCAGTTGCTGCTCAGAAGTGTTAGATGCACAGATGAAAACAATCGCTGATGTGTTTGTGGGGTTCAGTAACGCCTGCTGTTCCCCTGCTGTGTGTCTGGCAAAAATTACTGCTGCTAACTACAACTTCAACTTCAAACATCTCATACTAGGCCTCTGCCTACACCCTCCTTGACCCTGGGCTTCAACACCGCCAGTTGCTGCTCAGAAGTGTTAGATGCACAGATGAAAACAATCGCTGATGTGTGTGGGGTTCAGTAACGCCTGCTGTTCCCCTGCTGTGTATCTGGCAAAAATTACTGCTGCTAACTACGACTTCAACTTCAAACATCTCATACTAGGCCTCTGCCTACACCCTCCTTGACCCTGGGCTTCAACACCGCCAGTTGCTGCTCAGAAGTGTTAGATGCACAGATGAAAACAATCGCTGATGTGTTTGTGGGGTTCAGTAACGCCTGCTGTTCCCCTGCTGTGTGTCCGGCAAAAATTACTGCTAGCTACCTAATCACGGTGAAAAAAACATGACATGTCAAAGTGTCTAGTGCTACACATAGATATGAGGCTACACCCTGATTTCTAAGCTGTAAACATTTGAAACGTCAACTTTAAAACCATAAAATGATTAGTCTTTGTCACAAATCTGTAACAAAATAATTGTGACATATTATTACAGATATGCACATGTCGAAAACAAATGCAAACACAAAAGCCTACTTATGCTATAGGATACTGATTGTCAACCTTGTCACTCCATAGCTTAGACAAATCCAACTCACATCATGACTCAAATGCTGCAATGTTGGAAGTGCATAATGTGGGTTGAACTTTGACAACTGCTGCAGTGCGAAGGTTATACTTCAGTGTTCTTGCCTTTTAAATAAAAGCATACAAGTAAATATAATAATCTAATGTTGATTAAAGGACGTGATGTACACCTGTAATATTGTGCAAACAATGCATGTAGGAATAGTCCTCTTCAACATTACTTATATTTGTGTCATTTTAAAAAATACATATTTAATTAGAAAGTTAACAGCCCATATCATAAAGGTCCTTCATGTAAACATGATAATCGCTAACAAAAATCATGCATTACTTTGGTAAAGTCAATAGTGCATAGTCACAATAGCAAAATATATACCTGTAGGTGGTGCTGAAAGAACGACAACTGATAGAATAGGTGAATGATATCTATTTATCAGACTGAATAGCGACACTTGTACAATGTCGATATAATACTGTACCTTAACAAAACAGCTGTGTCACACCTCACACTCGTTTTTATTGTAGCTTGTTATGTAATAGGGCACATGCGTGTATGTTTCATCATAGGTGCATGTTTACTGAGTAAAGCAGTCATGACAACGCCTTTGTATTGTCGGTACGCTTGCGATGATGAACGATGCGCACCGTGAATGTTAGTCTGCGTCATAAGACGTACAGACGCTCCAATACCCAACGCGTCACAGCAGGAAGCCAGTCTGTGCGTCCAAACAAAGGCGCAACCATACATGCACGTAATCTTTTATAAAGCTATATAAAAAAAAGGATGTAGTAGTAACGCACACTTTATTGAGGTACAGTATTACATCGCCATTCACCATCTGTGGCTATGCAGTCTCATCTATATATACCTTATCTATCCGTTGTCATGCTTGCAAGTCCACAGTCAGGCATAAATATCTGTTTTCACTCTGCACTATGCACTTTTTAAATTTTTTGTTTGTTAATATAAATGATTGGCACATATTATCAGTATTACATGATGGAAATTTTAGATATTTTTTAAAAAATTTTAGTGATATTATTCACCAAATGTAAAGTTTTATGAATGTCAAAGATAACTTGTAATGCTGATTATGTTTTTAAGTCAGCCATTCATTGTCTACACAATAAAAATGGTGTACATACTGTTACTTAGCCATCATTAATGGATTCTGATATGTACTTGTATGCTTTTATTTTAAACCGTATAGCAGATTATTTAACCTATTTTAATTGTGGTTTGCATTGCTTTTCAACATGTTAATGTATGCATTTATGTTTGTAAATTATTAATTTACATATATTTTTTTAAGTAAAATCATCATCTTATGGTACTAAAGGTTATATTTCTCTTGTTTGGAGTATAGACATTTTTAATTGACACGTAACAAGGAAAATACTTGATATATATTTAAACATCCTCCTTGACCCTGGGCTCCAACACCGCCAGTTGTTGCTCGGAAGTGCTGTTAGCACAGTCAACACTTGCTCCTGTGTTACTGGGGTTCAGTAATGTCAGCTGTTCCCCTGCTGTGTGTACGGCAAAAAGTCCTGCTGCCTCCACCATGTTCTCTTCTCATCCCTGGGCTCCAACACCGCCAGTTGTTGCTCGGAAGTGCTGTTAGCACAGTCAACACTTGCTCCTGTGTTACTGGGGTTCAGTAATGTCAGCTGTTCCCCTGCTGTGTGAACGGCAAAAAGTCCTGCTGCCTCCTCCATGTTCTCTTCTCATTCCTGGGCTACAACACCGCCAGTTGTTGCTCGGAAGTGCTGTTAGCACAGTCAACACTTGCTCCTGTGTTACTGGGGTTCAGTAATGTCAGCTGTTCCCCTGCTGTGTGAACAGCAAAAAGTCCTGCTGCCTCCACCATGTTCTCTTCTCATCCCTGGGCTCCAACACCGCCAGTTGTTGCTCGGAAGTGCTGTTAGCACAGTCAACACTTGCTCCTGTGTTACTGGGGTTCAGTAATGTCAGCTGTTCCCTGCTGTGTGAACGGCAAAAAGTCCTGCTGCCTCCACCATGTTCTCTTCTCATCCCTGGGCTCCAACACCGCCAGTTGTTGCTCGGAAGTGCTGTTAGCACAGTCAACACTTGCTCCTGTGTTACTGGGGTTCAGTAATGTCAGCTGTTCCCCTGCTGTGTGTACGGCAAAAAGTCCTGCTGCCTCCACCATGTTCTCTTCTCATCCCTGGGCTCCAACACCGCCAGTTGTTGCTCGGAAGTGCTGTTAGCACAGTCAACACTTGCTCCTGTGTTACTGGGGTTCAGTAATGTCAGCTGTTCCCCTGCTGTGTGTACGGCAAAAAGTCCTGCTGCCTCCACCATGTTCTCTTCTCATCCCTGGGCTCCAACACCGCCAGTTGTTGCTCGGAAGTGCTGTTAGCACAGTCAACACTTGCTCCTGTGTTACTGGGGTTCAGTAATGTCAGCTGTTCCCCTGCTGGGTGAACGGCAAAAAGTCCTGCTGCCTCCACCATGTTCTCTTCTCATTCCTGGGCTACAACACCGCCAGTTGTTGCTCGGAAGTGCTGTTAGCACAGTCAACACTTGCTCCTGTTTACTGGGGTTCAGTAATGTCAGCTGTTCCCCTGCTGTGTGAACGGCAAAAAGTCCTGCTGCCTCCACCATGTTCTCTTCTCATCCCTGGGCTCCAACACCGCCAGTTGTTGCTCGGAAGTGCTGTTAGCACAGTCAACACTTGCTCCTGTGTTACTGGGGTTCAGTAATGTCAGCTGTTCCCCTGCTGTGTGAACGGCAAAAAGTCCTGCTGCCTCCACCATGTTCTCTTCTCATCCCTGGGCTCCAACACCGCCAGTTGTTGCTCGGAAGTGCTGTTAGCACAGTTAACACTTGCTCCTGTGTTACTGGGGTTCAGTAATGTCAGCTGTTCCCCTGCTGTGTGTACGGCAAAAAGTCCTGCTGCCTCCACCATGTTCTCTTCTCATCCCTGGGCTCCAACACCGCCAGTTGTTGCTCGGAAGTGCTGTTAGCACAGTCAACACTTGCTCCTGTGTTACTGGGGTTCAGTAATGTCAGCTGTTCCCCTGCTGTGTGAACGGCAAAAAGTCCTGCTGCCTCCACCATGTTCTCTTCTCATCCTGGGCTACAACACCGCCAGTTGTTGCTCGGAAGTGCTGTTAGCACAGTCAACACTTGCTCCTGTGTTACTGGGGTTCAGTAATGTCAGCTGTTCCCCTGCTGTGTGAACGGCAAAAAGTCCTGCTGCCTCCACCATGTTCTCTTCTCATCCCTGGGCTCCAACACCGCCAGTTGTTGCTCGGAAGTGCTGTTAGCACAGTCAACACTTGCTCCTGTGTTACTGGGGTTCAGTAATGTCAGCTGTTCCCCTGCTGTGTGTACGGCAAAAAGTCCTGCTGCCTCCACCATGTTCTCTTCTCATCACTGGGCTCCAACACCGCCAGTTGTTGCTCGGAAGTGCTGTTAGCACAGTCAACACTTGCTCCTGTGTTACTGGGGTTCAGTAATGTCAGCTGTTCCCCTGCTGTGTGTAAGGCAAAAAGTCCTGCTGCCTCCACCATGTTCTCTTCTCATCCCTGGGCTCAACACCGCCAGTTGTTGCTCGGAAGTGCTGTTAGCACAGTCAACACTTGCTCCTGTGTTACTGGGGTTCAGTAATGTCAGCTGTTCCCCTGCTGTGTGAACGGCAAAAAGTCCTGCTGCCTCCACCATGTTCTCTTCTCATCCCTGGGCTCCAACACCGCCAGTTGTTGCTCGGAAGTGCTGTTAGCACAGTCAACACTTGCTCCTGTGTTACTGGGTTCAGTAATGTCAGCTGTTCCCCTGCTGTGTGTACGGCAAAAAGTCCTGCTGCCTCCACCATGTTCTTCTCATCCCTGGGCTACAACACCGCCAGTTGTTGCTCGGAAGTGCTGTTAGCACAGTCAACACTTGCTCCTGTGTTACTGGGGTTCAGTAATGTCAGCTGTTCCCCTGCTGTGTGAATGGCAAAAAGTCCTGCTGCCTCCACCATGTTCTCTTCTCATCCCTGGGCTCCAACACCGCCAGTTGTTGCTCGGAAGTGCTGTTAGCACAGTCAACACTTGCTCCTGTGTTACTGGGGTTCAGTAATGTCAGCTGTTCCCCTGCTGTGTTAACGGCAAAAAGTCATGCTGCCTCCACCCTGTTGTCTTCTCATCCCTGGGCTTCAACACCGCCAGTTGTTGCTCGGAAGTGTCATTGGCACGGGTACTCACTCCTGCCCAGACTGGTTACAGCACGCCATCTGTTTCCTGTCAGTGTAAACGTCACTTAGCTATCTTGCTATCTAATTATATCTTGCTGCCTTATACATTTATCTTCAAATATTGCTATCCCCTAACATGACATTAAAAACAAGTGTCAATGACCTTCTCATGACGCCAATGCGTCTTATTTATTCCAGTCATTATATGCTCTAGTCATTCTTTCAGTGTGTTTATAAGTTCAGACTAGACTTTTGGTCCAATAGCTGACAATTATAGATGGCATCCTAGCTTATATTTGACTGGCTGGTATGCACACACATTTAGACTTCCCATACACTGGAGGAGCTTTGACTAGTGAGTGAACAAGTATGAGACTGCTCACATTCACTTTCATTAAGCTGTGGCACAAGAAGGCAGTTTTATCATAACTCCTGTTCATAAAAGGAGGCTGCTGTATACTAGCAGTGTTGTACAGCAGATCTGTGTCAATCTCCATTATACTTCCTACCACCCCGTGTGTTGTGAACTGTTTTTAATACTTTGGGGACTTAGGGTCACCTTTAATGTTAGCTGGTCTCTGTATTAATGTTAGGGGTCTCCCTACTGTCTGGGTAGAGGTATCCCCTAAGGTGTAAGGGCCTAACAGGGACCCTAGGGTCAGCCATCGTGGAGCGGGGGCGCCACAACGCTTCCCCCTAGGGTGCCAACCTCCGCTGTTAGGCAGGTGACAGCCCAGACCTACATCAGGGACTCTAGGCTATCCCCATAGCTTTTAAGTTAGGAATACACTTTGTTTTTTGTTTTTTTTATATCACGGTTGTGTTTGGGTGCTACCCATTGAGGTATTTTATCAATAAAGGATTGCCTATAGGGCATGATTCTATGATTTTGGTTTTGAAGCCCTTCTGTACCTATTATATATTTTCAGTAAACGTCACTTAGCCTCCAATAAGTTGTCCTGTCGTGTTGCGGTCGGGTTTAGCCGACTCTATGGTGCTTGGAGTTTAGGTGCTTCCTATGTGTGCTGCGGGATATGCAAATAAAGGCTGTTTCCGTTGTGACAATAGGACAATCACCCACTGTAGTACTGTGGGATTCGGTAACTGCGGCCGGCTCGCGGCCTGTCAACTTAAATTTCCATGGGTACCTTCTGCTACCCGTCCGGGTTCCAGTACCGTCAGCTGGTTCTCCGCAGTGCCTTTGGCCTAGGTGCCTCCATCTCGGTATCCGAGTTCCAGCAACGTCTGCTGGTCCTTGGTAGTGCTTTGGAGCACAGGTACCTCCTGCTTAGTAACCGTGTCCCAGTAACGTCAGCTGGTCCTCGGTTGTGCCATTGGCTCTTTTCCTTCTGCTGCCCCTCCAGGTTCCAGCACAGTCAGCTGGTCCTCGTTACTTGCATTGGCTCTTGTACCTTCTTCTACCCGTCCGGGTTCCAGTACCGTCAGCTGGTTCTCCGCAGTGCCTTTGGCCTAGGTGCCTCCATCTCGGTATCCGAGTTCCAGCAACGTCTGCTGGTCCTTGGTAGTGCTTTGGAGCACAGGTACCTGCTGCTTAGTAACCGTGTCCCAGTAACGTCAGCTGGTCCTCGGTTGTGCCATTGGCTCTTTTCCTTCTGCTGCCCCTTCGGGTTCCAGCACAGTCAGCTGGTCCTCGTTACTTGCATTGACTCTTGTACCTTCTGCTACATTTACAAATTGAAGATTTTTTCAATGCTTTTTTGGGTAATCACTCTGGATCTCCAACAATGAAGTCGACGACCCTGATGACCACCCCGAAGAAGATGACGACCACAAGAACGACGAGCATCAAGCCAACCAGCCTAAACACCATCACAAAGAAGAAATAAAAGATTACCAAACAGGACTAAGAAGGTTAAGACAAACTACAAGATACAGAACAAGAGACTTAAGAACAAAATAGCAGAAGATCAAAAAGCAGAAGAACATGAAGTATAAGACCAAAATGAAGAGCAAAATATATGCTCTAAATTATAAGCAGAAGAAGACTAAGCAGTGTATGGGGGTGAGTCCGTTCCTCCTCGTGGTGCCCCTGGAAAATGCCTGCTGCTGCAGGCTAAACTGAACACGGACAAATACTGTTGTAATTTAAATCTTTTGTGACAGCAAGAACGGAAGGATGAAAAATTCATACTTTGACAGATTACAAGTACAGGATTCTCTGTCACAAATAAGAATATGATGAAGAAGATGAAGTACAATATGAATAAGAATAATAGTTTAATAAGAAGAATATGAGTAATGTTAACAAAAAGATGAATAGCAAGAAGTTTAAGAAGAAGATAAAGAAGGTGAAGATGAAGAATAATTTGATGAAAAAGATGATGCTGCTGAAGATTATGAAGGAGAAAGTGTGTCAAAAGTTAAAAAGGTGAAGAGCATGGAAGTTGATAAATATACATATTTGCCAAAATAGAAAAAACGTTAACAACATTGTCAATTTCTTTGTCAATCCGAACATCTTTAAAAAAAAAATATTTATGCTATTCCATTTGATTGGGTTAAACATCTATGCCTTTAATGTCTCCTCAACCTTCCCCAATACATTCTACATTACTCTTTGTTGTTTTCCTTCATGTACAATTAACCAACAAGGCAATAATGGGTTTTTTTTAATTCCGATATTTTGTTCCCATAGACTTACATTGGATTTCCGGTATCGGTATCGGGTATCGCTGATATTTTTTGGGTATCGGCGATACCATTCCGATTCCGATACTTTTGGATATCGGAAAGTATCGCTCAACTCTAGTCCCTACCCATCCTATGGTAGCGACTTTTTATTGTCTACCTAAAGTGCTTAAAGGCCTTCACCCACTCAAAGGTAGGCCTATTGTATCAGGCATTGATAGTCTCACTCAAAACCTGGGACTATACATAGACAAAATTCTGAGGCCTTTTGTTTCCTCCTTAAGTTCATACGTTAGAGACACGACAGACCTTCTTCTTAAAATTGATAATATCGAGTTGAGCGACAATATGATCTTAGGATCAATTGACGTGGAGGCTTTGTATTCCTCAATCCCCCATGAGAAAGGCATTATGACTGCGGAATATTATTTGAAAACTAAAGGCTGTCAGTACAACGAACACAATAAATTTGTTCTGAGGGCCCTTGAATTCTGTTTAACCAGAAATTATTTCCTTTTTGACAATAAGTACTTCCACCAGCTCAGGGGCACCGCCATGGGCAGTCCATGTGCACCCTCATATGCCAACCTGCTCCTGGGCTGGTTGGAGGAAAACATTGTTTTTGGTGAATCAATGGGTGTAGTGGAGGACAAAATTGTTATGTGGCTCCGCTACATCGATGACGTCTTTGTGATCTGGAGAGGTGACGTGGAGAGCTTCAGTGAATATGTGCAAGGACTTAATAATAACAACATCGGCCTTCATTTCACTTTTGAGGCCAATGCACAGAGTCTCTCTTTTTTGGACATTTTGATTGAGAGAGGTGAAGGAGGTCATTTGGTCACCAAAACATATAGAAAACCTACCTCCTCAAACTCCCTGTTAAGATGGGAATCAAATCACCCCGTCCCTCTCAAAAAATGTATACCAAAAGGGCAGTATTTTAGAATCAAGAGGAATTGCTCAAACTTGAACCTTTTCAAACAACAAGCAGATGAATTGAGACATCGCTTTACAGAGAGAGGATACCCCGATCATGTACTTAGGGACACATACAAAACAGCACTAACACGAGAGAGGAAAGATCTCCTCACCCCAAAGAAAAAAACAGAGGAAGAGAATACTATTAGGTACATCACTAAATTCTCTAATGGGTCAAAAGAAATGAGGGATATAATCATGCGTCATTGGTCAATCCTATGTATGGACAAGGAGCTATCTAGGATAATCTCCACGACCCCACAGATCACGTTTAAGAAAGGACGATCTATCAAAGACAGATTAGTACGCAGCCATTTTGCCTCCTCAGAACCAAAAAACCCTACATGGCTGAACAGCCAAATTAAAGGGTGTCACAAATGTGGAGGGTGCAAATATTGCGGGGCCATTAAACAAGGGAAGGAGTTTAGTAGTACCACTACTAAGAAGACATACCCCATTAGACAATTCATTAACTGCAAAAGCATTGGGGTTGTCTACAACATTACCTGCAAATGCGGCGTACAATACGTAGGGAAAACAAGAAGAGAATTTAGGAAGAGAATAGGAGAGCATCATAGGGACATCATCAACAGAAGATACACCCCTGTAGCTAACCATGTAAATCAAATGCATGGAGGTGATGCAAAATCCCTGTCATTTATGAGTATTGAAAAGATCAGACAAAATCAAAGAGGAGGGGACTGGGATAAACGGAATCCTTCAGAGAGAAACATTTTGGATCTTTAATCTCCAGACAACCCATCCGAAAGGATTAAATGAACTTATAACCTTTTCTTCCTTCTTGTAGAGTAAGGACCACTAGGGCGTCCAAAATAGGGTGAGCCGCCATCGAGTGGGGGCGCCACTGCGCAGGTCTTAGGGTGCCAACCTCCGCGTGAGGTAGGGATACAATAGACAGGGTAAAACAGGGAATCCTTAGCGTGCACCCTTTCTATCCTTCCCCAAGAAGGTCTGTCGTGTTTCAACTGCATGCAACATGATTTAATTTACAGTCAATTTCATTTCCACACATTATGTAAAATAAACCAAAAATCTGTTTTTTATTTCCTAATATACCCACGTCATTTACCTAATGAATATGATTTGCGCATTATTCCATGTATCGCCATGAATGGATTTGTTATCTCCTGCAAATTTACACAAATATAGGCATAAAATAATATTTGGTAGATCTTTTACTTAAGGATTCTATGCCACAATATTTTCCCAACTAATTTTCAACTTTAGGGGGAACATCAATTTCTTCCTCTATACTGCATATGCAGAACTCACAGGGACGAATCGCCATATTTTGCAGACACATACACACGTTCCTTTATGTGGGATTCTTTCTTCCTTAAACAGGAAATGACGTTCCTAGAGGTTGAAGCGGCTCGGATCACAGCGCATGCACTATATGACCAGCACATGCGTTCCATTTACCGGATATGACGTAGTTAGCGTCCGGAACAGGAAACTGAACTACACACTCGGTGTTTATAAAAGACACGATCGCATACACGCCGCCAGGTCCTGTCTCAGCACAAAACGACTGAAAATCTCCCTGAAGATTCTTAAAGTGATGAAACGCGTCGGGAGACGCCCCTGGGATAGAGACCGCCCAACATGACATATGTGTACGGAATGGATCTCCCCCAGGCGAAATGAATCATGCCCGTAACATGAAACCGCAGATGAGTATCACAAATATTTGAAAACCACAGTGAGGGTTAATATTGACTGGGCCCAAGTTACCCTGTTACCCCCCTGATGGGATTGTGCTTATTCTGCCATGAGGGGCATTATAATGTATGGATTCATATGACAGGAGTATTATCCTTTATAGCTCCAAATTTTTAAGGAGCAATTTACCTATTCCCATAAAAACCAGGTTCATAAGAGTTGTATACGGACAACGTGCATACAAGGGGTCATTATTTATGATAGGTTTAAAACGCTGATTTCAGTATTAAGGCTCACTTGTAAGAAAGGAATATTAATCCTGACAAATACCGCCAATATAAGGGAAACTCATTTTTGGTACAGTCCCATTCAATAGTGCGGGGAATATGTCGCTATAGATGCACTGCTGTCCATTTAGGGTTTCTGGTAAGCCATTGGATTTTCTTGTCTTTTAAGATTATAGATACTTTTTGTATGTTTTGTTTTTTTGTTGTTTTGCACATGCACTTCCAGCACAAATTGCACTATTGTTCTGTTTTTTAATATTAGATTAAAGGTTAAGTTTTATTATTTCAATCAGCTACGCTCTTCACATGAGAGTCCCAGACTGTTATGATTTGGTAGCTGAGGAGTGCAGGTAAAAAGGGAAATACACCAGAGCAGTTGGAATCTATGAGATTGCAGTACCCTGACTAACCACCACAACTAGAGGCAGCCGTGGAGCGTTCCTACGTTGGTCCTAGACGCCTCGTCACAGCCTGAGAAACTAACTATACCTAAAGATAGAAAGAGGAAAGCTATCTGCCCCGGAGCAGATCCCCAAAGAACATAGAAAGCCCCCAAACATGTAATGGCGGTTAGACAAGAGGAAATACTGACACAGACAGAAAATAGTATGAGCAAACGTTGGGGCCCAAACTAACTAAATAGAAAAGGATAGGGAGGGCACTTACTGCAATCCCAAAAAACCCTGAAAAGCACCAACTTTACTAATTTCAAAAACACCTGAGATCACACGACCTCTACCACCTAAATTAGTACTCTGGTGTAACAAAATCAAAACAGCAGCCACTGAAAAAACTGGAAAAAGCAAATGTACAAACATAAGTGGCTGAACAAAACTGAGAGGGCAAAAGCCCCCGGAGGGGACCCTGAAGGCCCCCACAGAAGTGCAGGACAAAATGCAAAAATCAAGCACAAAAGAAAAAGAAGAAAATGTCTTATCTGTTAGCAGGAGATGCAGACACGACACAGCAGGCTACAAAGGAAACAGGAATCAAGGATTGAGACCAGAACAATTGATCACGGCAACCCTGATGGGAAGGTGACTCCCTTATATAAGACCAGTCAGTAACACCTGATTCCCAATCCTCACAATCTTCACTGGACAGTCCAGTACCGTTTGTAACCACCAGAGGGAGCCTCTGCTCAGAATTCATTTCAAGTCCATTCACAACAGTATCCCCCCCTTGAGGAGGGGTCACCGAACCCTCACTTGAGCAACCAGGTCGGTCAGGATGAGTTCTATGATACGCATTGATGAGTCTCCTAGCATGGATGTCCGAAGCAAACACCCAAGAATTGTCTTCCTGACCATAACCTCTCCACTTAACCAAATACTGGAGTTTCCGTCTAGAGAAACGAGAATTCAAAATTTTCTCAACCACAAACTCCATATTGCCCTCAACCAGAACAGGGACAAGAGGCAAAGCAGTAGGAACCACTGGCTCAACAAACCTCTTCAACAAGGACTTGTGGAACACATTATGGATCTTAAATGTTCCTGGAAGAAGCAAACGAAAAGAAACAGGATTAAGAATCTCCATGATCTTATAAGGTCCAATGAACCTAGGCTTAAATTTAGGAGATGCCACTCTCATAGGAATATTTTTTGAGGACAACCAGACTAAGTCCCCACTTTAAACCGGGGACCATCAGTCCTATGCCAGTTAGCAAACCGCTGGGCCTTCTCCTGAGAGAGGGACAACCTCTGCACTACCTGGTCCGAAATCTGTTGCATACGCTCCACAACAGAGTCAACACCTGGACAGACAGAAGCCTCCGTCTGTCCTGAAGAAAATCGAGGGTGAAACCCAGAATTACAGAAAAATGGAGACATCAAAGTGGCAGAGCTAGCCCTATTATTAAGAGCAAACTCAGCCAAAGGCAAAAAAGAGACCCAGTCATCCTGATCAGCAGACACAAAGCATCTTAGATAAGTCTCCAATGTCTGATTTGTTCTCTCAGTTTAACCATTGGTCTGAGGATGAAACGCCGAGGAGAAAGACAATTGAACACCAAGTTTAGAACAAAAGGTCCTCCAAAATCTGGAAACAAACTGGACTCCTCTGTAAGACACAATGTTCTCAGGAATGCCGTGTAAACGAACCACGTGCTGAAGGAACAAAGGTACCAATTCAGAGGAGGAAGGCAACTTAGGTAATGGCACAAGATGTATCATCTTGGAAAACCTATCACAAATCACCCAGATGACGGTTATTCTCTGAGAAACAGGGAGGTCGGAAATGAAATCCATAGAGATATGGGTCCATGGTCTCTTGGGCACAGGCAATGGCATCAACAAACCACTAGAGCGAGAGCAAGGCTTGGAGCGAGAGCAAGTCCCGCAGGACTGCACAAATTCCCTGACATCACGAGACAAGGTAGGCCACCAAAAGGACCGACTAACCAAGTCTCTGGTACCAAAAATTCCGGGATGACCAGCCAACGAAGAACAATGAATCTCAGACATCACACTCTTTTTCCAGTGGTCCGTGACAAACAATTTCCCAACCGGGCAGCGCTCGGGCCTATCCTCCTGACACCCCTCCAGAGCCAGTCTCAAATTGGGCGAGATGGCGGAAAGAACTACACCTTCTTTCAAACTAACAGAAGGATCAGATAACTCAGGAGAGTCCGCAAGGAAACTCCTTGAAAGGGCATCCGCCTTAACATTCTTAGTGCCAGGAAGAAAGGAAACCACAAAATTAAAACGTGTGAAAAACAAGGCCCACCTGGCCTGTCTAGGATTAAGTCGCTTGGCAGATTCCAGATAAACCAGAGACCACCACCTGATGTTTGGCTCCCTCCAGCCAATGTCTCCACTCTTCAAAAGCCCACTTCATGGCCAATAACTCCCGATTACCCACGTCATAATTACGTTCAGTAGGAGAAAATTTTCGAGAGAAAAAGGCACAAGGGCTACTTTTAGAGGTCAATGGATCTCTTTGGGACAAAACGGCACCTGCCCCAATTTCAGAGGCATCAACCTCCACCTGAAATGGCAGAGAAACATCAGGCTGCCGTAGAACAGGAGCAGAAGTGAATCTCTGCTTAAGTTCCTGAAATGCAGAGACTGCCTCAGGAGGCCAATTCACCACATCAGAACCCTTTTTGGTCAAATCAGTTAATGGTTTAGCAATAACCGAGAAATTACCAATAAATTTACTATAAAAATTGGCAAAACCCAAAAATCTTTGAAGAGCCTTTAATGAAGTAGGTTGGACCCAATCACAGATGGCCTGAACCTTGACCGGGTCCATTTCAATAACAGATGGGGACAAAATAAATCCCAAAAATGAGATCCTCTGTACGCCAAAAAGACACTTTGATCCCTTCACATACAGAGCATTCTCTCTCAAAATCTGGAATACAGTTCGAACATGTTTCACATGAGAGTCCCAGTCATTGGAAAAAAATCAAGATATCATCCAAATAAACAATCAGAAATTTATCCACAAAATCCCTGAAAATGTCATTCATGAAGGACTGGAAGACAGAAGGAGCATTAGTTAGCCCAAAGGGCATCACAAGGTACTCAAAATGCCCCTCAGGGGTGTTAAATGCCATCTTCCATTCATCCCCGTGCTTAATACGAATAAGGTTATATGCCCCCCTGAGGTCAAGCTTGGTAAACCAAGTAGCGTTTTTCACCCTGGAAAACAGGTCAGAAATCAAGGGTAACGGTATTGATATTTCACAGTAATATTGTTCAAAAGACGATAATCAATACACGGCCTTAATGAACCATCCTTTTTGGCCACAAAGAAAAAAACCGACACCTAATGGTGAAGAGGATGGTCTGATATGACCTTTCTCCAAAGACTCCTTGATATAAGACCGCATAGCGTCATGTTCAGGTACAGACAAGTTAAAAAGGCGACCTTTAGGGAATTTACTACCAGGCACTAATTCAATAGCGCAGTCATAGCTCCTATGGGGAGGCAAGGATGCAGATTTACTTTCTCTAAACACATCAGAAAAATCAATCAAAAAGTCAGGAACATCCTGAGCCTGGGGGAGGCAGAAAAAACAGGAGTGTTGGTATTAACACATTGGCAGCCCCAACTGGTTACAGGCACAGATTTCCAATCCAAAACAGGATTATGAGACTGTAACCAAGGAAACCCAGCACGATAATGTCATGCAGATTATACAGAATCAAAAATTTGCAGCTCTCCTGATGATCAGGTTCCACCCTCATTATCACCTGAGTAGAGAACTGAGGTTTATTCTCAGCCAAAGGGATAGAATCGATCCCCAGTAGGGGAATAGACTTCTGTAGGGGTATCAAGGGAAACCCACAACATTTAGCGAAATTAAAATCCATCAGGTTAATAGCTGCTCCCGAATCAATGAAAGCCTGAGCAGAAAATGAGGACAGAGAGCATATCAGAGTAACAGTTAATAAAAACTTAGTCTGAACACTACCCAAGACAACTGAGCGTGCAAAACGTCTTCCCCGCTTAGGGCAGACTGAAATAGCATGAGAGGCGTCACCACAGTAGAAACATAACCCATTGCGCTTTCGAAACTCTGACGCTGTGCCCCAGAAACCACTCTATCACACTGCATGGGTTCAGAAGCAGGTTCACAAGGTAACACTATTCCACGCATACTTCTCCGCTCACGCAAACGTCTGTCAATTTGAATTGCTAATGACATAGAATCATTGAGACCAGAGGGACAGGGAATCCCACCATAACATCCTTTACATTATCTGACAGACCCTTTCGAAAAAGGGCTGCCAAAGCGTCGTCATTCCATTTTGTCAGGACTGCCCACCTACGGAATCTCTGACAGTATAACTCAGCGTCATCAAGCCCCTGATTTAATGCCAACAAGGCTTTTTCAGCTTGATCAGTGACATTAGGCTCATCGTACAATAACCCCAAGGCCTGAAAAAAATGCATCAACATCACTCAAAACAGGATCCCCAGGTGTCAGGGAAAAAGCCCAATCCTGAGGATCGCCGTGCAGGAGAGAGATGACAATTTGAACCTGCTGCGCTGCGTTCCCTGAGGACTTAGATTTTAAGGCAAAAAACAATTTACAATTATTTTTGAAATTCAGAAACTTGGCTCGATCCCCCAAAAACAAATCTGGCATGGGAATCCTAGGTTCCACAACAGGCAACCTAGAAAGATAGGTAGCAATACTCTGAACCTCAGTGGCAAGCTGATCCACACGGCCAGACAACTGTGCAAACTCCATTGAGAGAAAAAAAAATCCTCCCCAGCACCCAGAGATACACAGGGAAAAAAAAAAATGCAACAAACAGAAAAAATATCTCTGACAACTCTGACAACCTTTTTTTTTTTCTTTCACCACATTTTTCCCTTCTGTGAGTACCATATAATTTTCAGTTTAGGCCGGTGATACTGTTATGATTTGGTAGCTGAGGAGTGCAGGTAAAAAGGGAAATACACCAGAGCAGTTGGAATCTATGAGATTGCAGTACCCTGACTAACCACCACAACTAGAGGCAGCCGTGGAGCGTTCCTACGTTGGTCCTAGACGCCTCGTCACAGCCTGAGAAACTAACTATACCTAAAGATCGAAAGAGGAAAGCTATCTGCCCCGGAGCAGATCCCCAAAGAACATAGAAAGCCCCCAAACATGTAATGGCGGTTAGACAAGAGGAAATACTGACACAGACAGAAAATAGTATGAGCAAATGTTGGGGCCCAAACTAACTAAATAGAAAAGGATAGGAAGGGCACTTACTGCAATCCCAAAAAACCCTGAAAAGCACCAACTTTACTAATTTCAAAAACACCTGAGATCACACGACCTCTACCACCTAAATTAGTTCTCTGGTGTAACAAAATCAAAACAGCAGCCACTGAAAAAACTGGAAAAAGCAAATGTACAAACATAAGTGGCTGAACAAAACTGAGAGGGCAAAAGCCCCCGGAGGGGACCCTGAAGGCCCCCACAGAAGTGCAGGACAAAATGCAAAAATCAAGCACAAAAGCAAAAAGAAGAAAATGTCTTATCTGTTAGCAGGAGATGCAGACACGACACAGCAGGCTACAAAGGAAACAGGAATCAAGGATTGAGACCAGAACAATTGATCACCGGCAACCCTGATGGGAAGGTGACTCCCTTATATAAGACCAGTCAGTAACACCTGATTCCCAATCCTCACAATCTTCACTGGACAGTCCAGTACCGTTTGTAACCACCAGAGGGAGCCTCTGCTCAGAACTCATTTCAAGTCCATTCACAACACCAGTCATTGGAAAAAATGAAGATATCATCCAAATAAACTATCAGAAATTTATCCAAAAAATCCCTGAAAATATCATTCATGAAGGATTGGAAGACGGAAGGAGCATTAGTGAGCCCAAAGGGCATCACTAGGTACTCAAAATGCCCCTCTGGGGTATTAAACGCCGTCTTCCATTCATCCCCGTGCTTACTGCGAATAAGGTTATACGCCCCCCTGAGGTCAAGCTTGGTAAACCAACTAGCACTTTTCACCCTGGAAAACAGGTCAGAAATCAAGGGTAACGGATATTGATATTTCACAGTGATCTTATTCAAGAGACGATAATCAATACACGGCCTCAATGAAACATCCTTTTTGGCCACAAAGAAAAAACCGGAACCCAAGGGTGAAGAGGATGATATGATATGACCCTTCTCCAATGACTCCTTGATATAAGATCGCATAGCATCAGGTACAGACAAGTTAAAAAGGCGACCTTTAGGAAATTTACCACCAGGCACTAATTCAATAGCGCAATCATAGCTCCTGTGAGGGGGCAAGGATGCAGATTTACTTTCACTAAAAACATCCGAAAAATCAGTCAAAAAGTCAGGAACATCCTGAGACTGGGGAGAAGTAGAAAAAACAGGAGTGTCGGCATTAACACATTGGCAGCCCCAACTGGTCACCGACACAGATTTCCAATCCAAAACAGGATTATGAGACTGTAACCATGGGAAACCTAGTACAATAATGTCATGCAGATTATACAGCACCAGAAATTTGCAACTCTCCTGATGATCTGGTTCAACCCTCATTATCACCTGAGTAGAAAACTGGGGTTTATTCTCCGCCAAAGGGGTAGAATCAATGCCCAGTAGGGGAATAGACTTCCGCAGGGGTATCATGGGAAACCCACAAACTTTGGCAAAGTCAAAATCCATCAGGTTAATAGCTGCTCCTGAATCAACAAAAGCCTAAGCAGAAAATGTGGACAGGGAGCAAATCAGGAAAACAGTCAACAGAAATTTAGTCTGAACACTACCCAAGACAACTGTTAGAACCCTCTTGTTAGATTTTGTTTCAGTTTGCTGGTCACATGACCTTTTTTCCCTATTTAGTCTGGCTCCGCCCTTCTGGCTTTGCTGGACTTCATTGTATTTCCTACTCTTAAGCTAGCCGGGTGCTTAGGTGCCATACTCTGTCAGTTTTGCTTAATCTTAGGATCTCGTAGTGATTTGTTTTCTGTTTAATTTTCCCTGCTACAATTTCTGTTAGGAGGTGTCCACCTTTTCTCCCAGTCCCTAGATCTTGTAGGGATTCCTCCCTCGCAACTATAGGTCTTCGTTCAGACTAGCTGAGGACTTTAGAGGGTCTGGTCGCAGGATCAGGTCCCCCGTTACATTGTAGGGATCAAGCTTAGTTTTATTATAGGGACAGAGTTCCCATCTTTCCTTAGTGCTTGTAGCAGTTCATAACAGTAAGTCCAGCCAAGAAATAAAAAAAAAAAAAAATCTCTAAGGAAAGATTTTCTGTTTCCATCATGGTGTCGGTTCGGAATTTGGCTGAACGCCTGCAGGGTCTCTCTCTGGGGGTGACTAAAATCCAGCAACACGTGAGTAGTTGTTCTGGAGCACATTTCGTGGAGCCAAAGGTACGTTTGCCTGATTTATTTTTTGGTGAACAACAAGATTTTTTTTCTTTTAAAAATGCTTGCTTGTTGTATTTTCGTTTGAGACCCAGATCCTCTGGTGATGAATCACAGCGCATAGGGTTTATAATGTCACTTTTGCGCAAAGAACCTCAGGACTGGGCCTTTTCTCTGCAGCCTAGTGATCCATGCTTTGGATCAGTGGATGTTTTTTTTCTGCTTTGGGGTTGTTGTATGACGATCCGGATCGTGTTTCATCAGCTGAGACAAAGTTGAGACGTTTGAGACAGGGATCGGGTAATGTGGAAAAATATTGTACTCACTTCCGTAGGTGGTCCACTCAGGTGGGCTGGAACGATTCAGCTTTGAAAAGTTTATTTCTTGCAGGATTAAGTGAAAGTCTTTAAAGATTTGCTGATTGCTTATCCTATACCTGGTAACTTGCAAGAGGCTATGCAATTGGCCATACGGGTGGATAGGAGACTGCGTGCAAGGGTTAATGAGAGTAAGTCTGCTTTGTCAGCTTCAGGTTTGGAGAAGGAATGTACTGACATTGCAGAGCCGATGGAAATTGGAGCAATGGCACCTCACTCTCGGGAAAAAGAACGCAGATTTGCTCAAGGTTTGTGTTTCTACTGTGGTAAATCTGAGCATTTCATTAAGAACTGTGCGCTTCGAATGAATAAAGAGAAAAAAAAAATGAGGTCAGTGTCACCCGCATAGCTTGTTTAAACAATAAAGGTGTCTTTCTTTCTGCTACCACTGGTGTTGAGGAGGAATTAATGGAGTTTCGGGTATTTGTGGATTGTGGTTTCAACTCTCAATGTGATTGATGGGAAATTTTTGGAAAAACTAAAATTAAAACCCAAACTTCTGTCTTCCCCTATTAATGTGGTGTCTGTGGATGGCTCTCCCTTGAAAAATGTTACTCACCATATCTGTGAATTTCCTCTTACTATTAATGGTGTTCATCAAGAGAATTTGGATTTGGTAGTTTTGAATAATTTGCCCTCACCGGTGATTTTGGGGTTACCCTGGTTAAAATTGCACAATCCGGTACTGGATTGGTCTACCAATGAAATTAAGTCCTGGAGTCCTAAGTGTTATGACAAGTGTTGTAACGGGCGTATTGCTGCTGTAGTTAAGGGGGAGTTACATGTACCTATTCAGGATTTTTGGAAAGTTTTTTCTGATAAGGAATCACAGGTATTGCCTCCTCATAGAGATTATGATTGTGCGATTGAATTTGTCCCTGGAGCAACTCTTCCTGAAAGTTGTTTATTTAATTTGACTATTCCTGAGAGAAAGGCTTTGGAGGAATACATACAGACAAGCTTGGCCGCCGGTCACATAAGGCCTTCCAAATCTCCTGTGGCGGTTGGATTTTTTTTTTGTCAAAAAAAAGGACGGCGGTTTACGGCCTTGTCTGGACTTTCGTGAGATTAATAAGATTACTGTACGCAATCCTTACCCACTGCCATTGATTCCTGATTTGTTTAATCAGTTAGTGAGGGCCAAGTGGTTCTCGAAAATTGATCTTCGAGGGGCATACAATTTGTTGCGCATGAAGGAGGGGGATGAATGGAAGACTGCGTTTAACACTCCACTGGGTCATTTTGAGAATCTGGTTATGCCTTTTGGGCTTTCCAGTGCTCCGGCATTTTTTCAGAATCTTATTAATGACATCCTTAGACCTTTGATCGGCAGAAGTGTGGTTGTGTATTTGGATGACATTTTGATTTATTCACCGGATTTGGAGTCTCATTGGAGGAGTGTGTGTGAAGTATTACAGTTACTGAGTGATAATTCACTTTTTGCCAAACTAGAAAAATGTGAGTTCGCTGTACAGAGACTTAGTTTTTTGGGCTACATTGTCTCCAGTGAAGGTTTTGAAATGGACCCTGTGAAAGTGCAAGCTGTGCAGGATTGGCCTAGACCTATTGGTGTGAAATCAATACAGAAGTTTTTGGGGTTCGCCAATTATTATAGAAAATTCATAAAAAAATTTTCTGTGATTGCCAAACCTCTGACCGTTCTCACCAGGAAAGGTACTGATGCGGTTCAGTGGACTACTGAGGCCATTGAGGCTTTTGTGTTGCTAAAGGAGAGGTTCAGCTCTGCTCCCATCCTTACGCAGCCTGATGTGACTAAACCATTTTTGGTTGAGGTTGATGCTTCTTCTGTGGGGGTCGGCGCGGTGTTGTCTCAGGAAAAGACGGATGGAGTACATCCCTGTGCTTTTTTTCAAAGAAATTTTCTGAGTCTGAACTAAATTATGATATCGGTAATCGGGAATTGTTGGCAATTAAACTCGCATTTGAACACTGGCGTCATTTTTTGAAGGGAGCGGAATTTCCCGTTCAAGTCTTCACCGATCATAAAAATCTGACCTACCTTGATGCTGCCAAACGCTTGAATGCCCGTCAGGCTAGGTGGGCACTGTTTTTCTCACGCTTTAATTTTACCGTTACTTACATCCCAGGTACTAAAAACATTAAAGCTGATGCTTTGTCTCGCAGCTTTTCTCCTATGGTGGGTACTGAGGAGGAGGAAAACATTTTGCAAGAGGGGGTTGTTATTGCGGTTTTGGACTCCGTGTTGGAAGATGAGATTCTTAAAGCACAGGAGAATGCCCCATCTAACACGCCGCATGGGAGGTTGTTTGTGCCTGGTATCCTGAGGAGAGATTTGTTTGTTGAATGTCATGACTCTCGGTTGGCAGGTCATCCTGGAATCTCTGAGACCAAGAGACTTGTGGGTCGCAGCTTTTGGTGGCCTGGATGGCAGCAGGAAGTCATTAAGTGGGTGCGTCAATGCACTGTGTGTGCTAGATCTAAGTCTTCTCATACTCCTGCTGCAGGGTTGCTTTGCCCTCTGGAGGTACCTAGTGCACCTTGGACACATTTTGCTATGGACTTTATTACTGACCTTCCCCCCTCTGAGGGTTTCACTGTCATCTGGGTGGTCGTGGACCGTTTTAGCAAGATGTGTCACTTGGTTCCTTTCATCAAATTGCCCTGCGCTAAGACTCTCGCTAAGGCCTTTGTCAAGGAAATAGTCAGACTACATGGTGTTCCTACTGACATTGTTTCTGATAGGGGACCTCAGTTTGTGGCTCGTTTTTGGCGCACCTTTTGTGACAGGTTGGGAGTTCATTTGTCGTTTTCATCCGGATATCATCCTGAGTCTAATGGCCAGACAGAAAGGAAAAACCAGGATGTTGAGCAGTTCTTGCGTTGTTTTGTGACTGATAATCAAGAGGGGTGGTCTGAGTTTCTGCCACTTGCTGAGTTTGCTCTTAACAATCATACATCCGCTTCTGCTGGTTGTTCGCCTTTTTTTTTGTTGTACTGGGAGACATCCGTCTTTTGGGTCATTTTCCAAGTTGGGATCGGCTGTACCTGAAGAGGAGAATTTTTCTGGTGTGTTGGAGAGAGTTTGGACTGATGTGCGTGGTAATCTTCAGGAGGCTAACAAAAGATCCAAAGTGTATTTTGATAGAAAACGACAAGAGGTTTTGTTTGGTTGTCCTCTAAGAATCTGCGCTTGAGGATTCCGTCTAAGAAATTGGGTCCCAAGTTTGTAGGGCCCTTTAAGGTGCTTCAGGTTATTAACCAATCTGCTGTTAAGTTGGAGCTTCCTACCTCCTGGAAGATTAATCCGGTGTTTCATGTTTCTCTCTTGAAAAAAGCTGAGGTCTCAGATGGAGACGTCTCGGCCACTGTTCCCCTGGTGGTGGAGGACGGGCAATATGAGATTTCCCGCATCCTAAATTCTAGACGGTATAGAGGGAGTTTGCAGTACCTCGTCGCTTGGAAGGGTTATGGACCCGAGGATAACTCATGGGTGAGGGCGGATGATGTTTCTGCGTCTAGACTTGTCAGAGCGTTTCACAAGAGGTTTCCGGATAAGCCTAACTCCTAGGGGATCCGGAGGATCCTCTTAGAAAGGAGGGTACTGTTAGAACCCTCTTGTTAGATTTTGTTTCAGTTTGCTGGTCACATGACCTTTTTTCCCTATTTAGTCTGGCTCCGCCCTTCTGGCTTTGCTGGACTTCATTGTATTTCCTACTCTTAAGCTAGCCGGGTGCTTAAGTGCCTTACTCTGTCAGTTTTGCTTAATCTTAGGATCTCGTAGTGATTTGTTTTCTGTTTAATTTTCCCTGCTACAATTTCTGTTAGGAGGTGTCCACCTTTTCTCCCAGTCCCTAGATCTTGTAGGGATTCCTCCCTCGCAACTATAGGTCTTCGTTCAGACTAGCTGAGGACTTTAGCGGGTCTGGTCGCAGGATCAGGTCCCCCGTTACATCGTAGGGATCAAGTTCAGTTTTATTGTAGGGACAGAGTTCCCATCTTTCCTTAGTGCTTGTAGCAGTTCATAACAACAACTGAGCGTGCAAAACGTCTTCCCCGTTTAGGGCAGACTGAAATAGCATGAGAGGCATCACCACAGTAAAAACATAACCTATTGCGCTTTTGAAATTCATGACGCTGTGCCCCAGAAGTCACTCTATCAAACTGCATGGGCTCACAAGCTGGTTCACAAGGCAACACTATCTCACGCATACCTCTGCGCTCGCGCAAACGTCTGTCAATTTGAATAGCCAATGACATAGAATCATTGAGACTAGAGGGAGCAGGGAATCCCAGCATAACATCTGTTATATTCTCTGACAGCCCCTTCCGAAAAAGGGCTGCTAAAGCATCATCATTCCATTTGGTCAGGACTGCCCACTTTTGAAAATCCTGACAGTATAACTCAGCGTCTTCAAGACCCTGATTTAATGTCAACACGTTTTTTTCAGCTTGATCAGTGACATTAGGTTCATCGTACAATAACCCCATAGCCAGAAAAAATGCATCAATATCATTCAAAACAGGATCCCCAGGTGTCTGGGAAAAAGCCCAATCCTGAGGATCGCCGCGCAGGAGAGAGATGACAATTTGAACCTACTGTGCTGCATTCCCTGAGGACTTAGGCTTTAAGGCAAAAACAACTTACAGTTATTTTTGAAATTCAGAAATTTAGCCCGTTCCCCGAAAACAAATCTGGCATGGGAATCCTAGGTTCCACAACCGGCAACCCAGCAAGATAGGCAGCATTACTCCGAACCTCAGTGGCAAGCTGATCCACACGGCCAGACAACTGTGCAAGCTCCATTGAGAGAGAAAAAAAAATCATCCTCAGCACCCAGAGAAACAGAGGGAAAAAAAATGCAACAAACAGGGAAAAGAAAAAAAAAATCTCTGACAACTCTGACAATCTTTTTTCTTTCCACACTATTTTTCCCTTCTGTGAGTACCATATAATTTTCAGTTTTGGCCGGTGATACTGTTATGTTTTGGTAGCTGAGGAGAGTAAGCAAAAACGGCAATACACCAGAGAGGCTGGAACCTATTGGATTGCAATAACCTGAACTAACCACACAACTAGAGGTAGCCGTGGAGCGTTCCTACGTTGATCCTAGACGCCTCGTCACAGCCTGAGAGATAACTACACCTAAAGGCAGAAAGATGAAAGCTATCTGCCCCGGAGCAGATCCCCAAAGAAAATAGGAAGCCCCCAAACATGTAATGGCGGTTAGACAAGAAGAAACACGGACACAGACAGAAAATAGAATGAGCAAACGCTGGGGCCCAATCTGTCTAGACAGAAAAGTACAGGAAAGGATACTCACTGCAATCCAAAAAAAACCCTAAAAAATACCAACTCTACTGATTGCAAAAACACCTGAGATCAAACGACCTCTACCACCTAAATCAGTTCTCTGGTGTAACAAAACTAAGCCGCAGCCACTGAAAAAACAGGAAAAAGCAAATGAACAAACAACAGTGGCTCAAGATAAACTGAGAGGAGCACAAGCCCCCCGGATGGGACCTGGCTGACCTCCTTAGAAGTGCAGGGAACAATGCAAAAAGCAAGCACAAAGATAAAAGCAGAAAATATCTTATATGATAGCAGAAGATGCAGGCAAGACTCAGCAAGCTTCCAAATGAACCAGGAACCACAACTGAGACAAGAACAATTGATCACAGGCAACCATCACGGGAGGGAACCTCCCTTATATCAGACCAGTCCGTGATCCCAGATAGACATTCCTCGCTGAAAGGTTCAGTACTGTCAGTAACCACGAGAGGAGCCTCTGCTCAGAAACCATTTTTAGCGCATTCATAACAGGGTAAGTTCCGGACTGGACCAAGGGAACGCAGTGGACGTGGTGTACATGGACTTCTTCTTCTTCTCAAAAGCTTCTGATACGGTGCCACACAAAAGGTTGATACATAAAATGAGAACAATGGGATAGGGAAAAATATGTGTAAATGGGTTAAGAACTGTCTCATGGATAGGAAACAAAGGGTGGTTATTAATGGAGCACACTCGGACTGGGTCACGGTTAACAGTGGGGTACCACAGGGGTCAGTATTGGGGCCTCTTTAACATATTTATTAATGACTTTTTAGGGGGCATACAGAGTAGTATTTCAATATTTGCAGATGACACTAAACTATGCAGGGTAATAAATACAGAGGAGGACAATTTTATATTACAGGAGGATTTATGTAAACTAGAAGCTTGGGCTGATAAATGGCAAATGAGCTTTAATGGGGATAAATGTAAGGTCATGCACTTGGGTAGAACAAACAAGATGTACCGTATTTTTTGGACTATAAGACGCACCTGACCATAAGATGCACCCCAAATTTTCAGAAGGAAAATAGGGGAAAAAAATAAAGTGTCAAATGGGGTCCGTTTTACAGTCCGAATTCAGCATACCAGTGAAGGGATCAGCACAGGTGGATGATTGGTCACAGGGGTCATTTGGTCGGCCAGGCTGGTGCGGTGACAGGGGCTCTGTGCTCCACGGCAGGGGCTCTGTGCTCCGCAGCAAGGGCTCTGTGCTCCGCAGCAGGGGGCTTTGTGCTCTGCAAGAGGAGCTTTCTGCTCCCGGGGCAGGGGGCTCTGTGCTCCAGGGCAGGGGCATTGTGCTCCGGGGCAGGGGGCTCTGTGCTCCGGGGCAGGGGGCTCTGTGCTCCGGGGCAGGGGGCTCTGTGCTCCGCAGCAGGAGGATCTGTGCTCCGGGGAAGGGGCTCTGTGCTCCGCAGCAGGGAGCTTTGTGCTCCGCAGCAGGGGGCTTTGTGCTCCGCAGGAGGGGCTTTGTGCCCCTGGGGCAGGGGGGTCTGTGCTCCAGGGCAGGGGCATTGTGCTCCGGGGCAGAGGGCTCTGTGCTCTGGGGCAGGGGGCTCTGTGTTCCGCAGCAATGGACTCTGTGCTCCACAGCAGGGGGCTTTGTGCACCGCAGGAGGGGGCTCTGTGCTCCGGGGTACGGGCATTGTGCTCCGGGGCAGGGGGCTCTGTACTCCACATCAGGGGGCTTTGTGTTCTGGGGCAGGGGGCTCTGCTCCGGGGCAGCGGCATTGTGCTCCGGGCAGTGGCAGCGGCTCTCTGTGCTGTGTGTGGGGGCTCCGCTGGCATTTCGTCAAAGCCCGGAGGCCCCCGCTCCTCCGTTAATGCGATGCTGCGGTGGCCTCCAGGAACATGGCCGTCGGGCCATTGCATGCTCAGATTCAGATCTCGGGACGAAATTTCGTTCCCGAGATCTCGCAACGAGATCTCGTTGCCGAGATTTGTATCTGAGCATGCGTTGGTCCGGCGGCCATCTTGCCGGCGGCCATGTTCCTGGAGGCCACCGCAGCATGTCATTAACGGAGGAGCGGAGGCCTCCGGGCTTTGACGAAATGCCGGCGGAGCCCCCCCCCACACAGCACACAGAGCCGCTGCCACTGCCCCGGAGCACAAAGCCCGCCACCACCACACTACAGAGCCCCGCCGCACTGCCACAGCCGCACAAGCCTGGGAAGGGAGGCTGCATCGGGACTGCCGCCGCTGCCACCAGCAGGATTTGTAAGTGTATTGCGACCATAAGACGCATCCCCATTTTACCAAAAATTTTTGGATAAAAAAGTGCGTCTTATGGTCCGAAAAATACGGTATAATTATGTGCTTAATTGTAAAACACTGGGCAAAACTGTCACTGAAAAGACCTGTGTGTATGGGTGGACGACAAACTCACATTTAGTGGCCAATGTCAGGCAGCTGCTGCCAAGGCAAATAAAATAATGGGATGCATTAAAAGAGGCATAGATGCTCAAGAGGAGAACATAATTTTACCTCTATACAAGTCACTGGTGCGACCACACTTAGAATACTGTGTACAGTTCTGGTCTCCGGTGTATAAGAAAGACATAGCTGAACTGGAGCGGGTGCAGAGAAGAGCAACCAAGGTTATTAGAGAACTGAGGGGTCTGCAATACCAAGACAGGTTATTATACTTGGGGTTATTTAGTTTGGAAAAACGAAAGCTTAGGGGTGATCTTATTACAATGTATAAATATATGAGGGGACAGTACAAAGACCTTTCTAATGATCTTTTTACTCTTAGACCTGTGACGGGGACAAGGGGGCATCCTCTACGTCTAGAGGAAAGAAGGTTTAGCCATAATCACAGACGCAGATTCTTTACTGTAAGAGCAGTGAGACTATGGAACTCTCTGCCGTCTAATGTTGTAATGAGTGAATCCTACTAAAATTTAAGAAGGGACTGGATGCCTTTCTTGAAAAGTATAATATTACAGGCTATATTCACTAGTTTCCTAGATATCGTGTTGATCCAGGGAGCTAGTCTGATTGCCGTATGTGGAGTCGGGAAGGAATTTTTTTCCCCAATGTGAAGCTTACTGTTTGCCACTTGGGTTTTTTTTTGCCTTCCTCTGGATCAACATGTTAGGGCAGGTTAGGATAGGATATGGGTTGAACTAGATGGACTTAAAGTCTTCCTTCAACCTTAATAACTATGTTACTATGTTAATTGCAGCTGCTGAACGTCCAGCCTACACCTCAACATATGCCATTTTTGCCACCTCCTTATCTGGGCTTTCCCCCCCAGGGCCGGGGTCACCTCCTGGCGCCCCCAGGCTAGTGCCGGTGCCCTGAGCATGTGGGGGGTCACACTCTGGGGCGACGGCACTGACACAGGGTCCCTCATAGTACCAAAAAGTGTCTCTGACGGTGGGATGGGCCCACTCGCCGTCATACACACGGGCGTACTATGAGGGGCCCTGTGCCAGTGCCGTCGCTCATGAGTGGGCTTGCTCACGGCCCCAGCACTTGCAATACTGGAGTCTGTGCAGTTAAATCCTTCACAGGGACAGCCACTACAAATTTGATTAACTGATCGATGATGGTTAAGACATAGCTATGGCCTGTCCTGCTTGGCTCTACCTTTATATGATCAATGGCTACCATTTCTAATGGACGTCGACTCACAATCGGATGCAGTGTTGCTTTCTGATCAGCTTTCACAGTTTTACTAGTCACAGACATGTGACATTCCTGGCAACATTTTTCTATGTCTCCTCTCATGCCAATCCAATAGAATGCCTACGGCCTGTGGCTTCTGTCTTTTGCACTCCAAAGTGACCAATCTGATCATGATAGGCAGTGAGGAACATGTCTACATCTCTCCTAGACATCACAATTTGATGGAGAAGAATAACTGTGATGGGATCGACTCTACTGCGATACAGCAACCCTTTCTTCACAAAGAACCATTTTCGCTGTCTCCACAGATAAAGTAATTGAGGGTTAGCATCGCCTCTGAGAATTCTACCAGGAGGTTTTACAGTGATTAAGAATTCCCACATTTCTGCAATCACTTTACTATCAGTGTGTACTTGTATCCATCTATTTTCCTTTAGCGGAGAGTCTGGACTGGCTTACTGAGACTGAAATATATACGAACCTTTAAAATTACCCCAACACTGTATACAGCTGCACGCTTCTGTTACAGCACACTTTGTCAACTTTTAATATTCTGGTGTAATCCATACTGAGCCTGTGAGAGTCTTTGTCTGACTCTGGAAATATATACAGGTATTTAAAATTACCCCAACACTATATAGAGCTGTACGCTTCTGATACCTTTCCCTTTTTCTACTTTTTATATTATGGTGTAATCCATACTGAGCCTGAGAGAGTCTTTGTCTGACTGTGGAAATATATACGGATATCTATTATTACCCCACCACTATATAGAGCTGTACGCTTCTGATACCTTTCACTTTTTCAAATTTTTATATTCTGGTGTAATCCATACTGAGCCTGAGAGAGTCTTTGTCTGACTCTGGAAATATATACGGATGTTTAAAATGACAACAACACTGTATACAGCTGTACGCTTCTGATACAGTACACTTTGTCAACTTTTCATATTCTAGTGTAATCCATACTGAGCCTGTGAGAGTCTGTCTGTTACTTCGGAAATATATACGGAGATTTACAATGACTCCTAGACTGTATACAGCTGTACGCTTGTGATACAGTATCCTTTTATCCATAAAGTCCTCCTACACCCACCACTCTAAGTGCATCATTGACACCTGGAACATTGGCCCACATGTGTGATTTTTTCTTGCGGATCTGCTTTTTATAGTCTTGTGTAATCCATATTGAGCTTGTGAGCATCTATCTGACTCCTGAAATATATATGGAGATTAAGAATATTTTCACTATACCATATATACCTGCTATCTATGATTCAGTACCCCTTTTACTTATTATATTCTAGTGTAATCCTGAATGAGCCTATGAGCGTCCGAGACTGGCTTCTGAAATATATACAGAGATGTACAATATTTTCACTATACTATATATAACTTGAATCTGGTGAAAAAGTACCCTTTTTCAGATTTTTATACTATTGTGTCATACAGACTGAGCCTGTGAGCGTACGAGTCTGCCTCCTGAAATATATACGGAGATTTATTATATTTTCACTATACTATATATACCTTCTATATGGTGATACAGTACCCCTTTTTTATCTTGTTATATTATTGTGTAATCCAGACTGAGCCTGAGAGCGTCAGTGTCTGCCTCCTGAAATATATACGGACATTTAGAATATTTTCACTATACAGGAGCTCGCTTGCTCTGAAAATAGTGTGCTATCATAATGAGTCTTCTGGCTGAAGAAGGCCTGAAAGGCTCACTTTACTGAGAGTAGGTAAACTGCTTTTAAAGCCGGAGCATCAGGAACAGATTTTGGCTTACATTGCCGAAACAGCCTCCATCTCCAGGGGTTATACAAAATAATGTTAACACCTGGAAACATCAACAAAAGTTAGTTTAATATAGTGTAGGCCCTCCTTTTCTGACGATTACAGCCTCAATTCTCCGAGGTATGGATTCATACAAGGTGTGAATTTTTTCAAAAGGACTTTTAGCACATTCTTCTGTTAAAACACCCTCCAGTTCTTTGAGCGACGATGGCGGCGGAAATCGACGTCTAACTAGAATCTCTAAAATAGAACATAAATGCTCTTTAATATTGAGGTATGTGGATTGTGGTGGCCAGATGAGATGCTCAACTTCATTACAATGTTCCTCGTGGTATGATTTTATGATTGTAGCTGTATGAATTGGTGCATTATCATCCTGAAAGATGGCGTTCCCCTCCGGGAACAGTGCTTGAACCATAGGATGCACTTGGTCGTCCACAATGCCTAAATAATCGCGGCTGTTAATTCTTCCATGAAGGGATATCATTGGCCCGGCGGATCTCCATGAAATAGCACCCCAGATCATCACAGAACCTCCGCCATGTTTTACGTTTGGGAGAAGTAGTTTGGACGGAATGCTTGTTTCGGCTGTCTCCAAACATACACTCAGCCGGAGGTCGGAAATAGGGTAAACGATTCTTCTGAGAATATCACATGTTTCCACTCGTCGAGGGAACAATTCTGGAGGTTTCTACACCACTGTAAACGCTTGGAAACATTTGTCATTGAGAGCAGCGGTTTTTGGAATAGCAGATCTTCCGTGGAATCCTGATTTGTTCATCTCCTCACGAAGCGTTTTTGTGGAAACTGGTTTCTGTAGGTGTTCATTGAGCTCAGCAGTGATTTTCTGAGCCGTGGTCTTGCAATCCTCTCTCAGAATTCGCTTTATAGTCCGACTGTCTCTCTGTTAGGGGTCGAGTTCCTGCTTCTGCACAAGGGGAATCTCGAGCCATCCCAGCTGCGGTCTCCCATTCGTCTCCGGCCGAAGTGGACTCTGCTCAGCTTAGACGTCGGTCCAGCGTCTCGCCCAGTCTAACAGTGTGCAGAGAATTACTGCTGCATCTCCAGGCTCTGCTATTGTGGCCAGTAATGGTTAGCGGCGAGCAGACGTCTTTAGGACAAAGTCCTTGTTTTCCCCTTCTGAGCATGCCCAGGGTGAGATCTCTCATTGGAGATCAGGGGTCACATGCTCAGGTACTGCAGCAGCTCCTATTGGTCCGCCAGGAAGGTCCTGTGACTACTGGTGTTCTGGAACAGTTTCATTGGTCCTTGTTTCTGGCAAGTCCTGTAGCTGTTACTATAAAAGGGTGGCATGCCTGGGCTGCCATGAGCTAGTGTAAACCATTATATGCTTAGCGCCAGTGTGGTCATGCATGTGTGTGGTTAGGGCCCGGCTGAAATAAGCCCCTGGAATACCGACTTAATCGGTGAGGAGTTTGGTATGCTAGCTGGTCAGGGTCGGTGTCCTAGATGCCCTAGATTACTGGCATAACCGGTGAGGAGTTTGATTGCCGTATTCAGGGCCTGGTGTTCAGACACCATAGATTGCGGGTGACTCCTGCGAGGACATTAGCGCATGATCACGTTCTATGTTCGCTTAGCAGTTAACTGTGTACCTGGGTGCCTGACAGGACGCAGAAGTTTGTCTCAGCGGCTCTGTGACGTAACAGGGTTCGCTTTCAACGCTAGACAGCGCCCTAGCGTGTTTATTTTGCGACTTAGTTGTGTTAAGTGAGTTCGCACACATCGCCATATAGCACTGCGGCACTCCTTCTAGCGGCTCTGTGGATTAACAGAGTTCGCACATATTGCCACAGCGCGTTACGGTGTTTATTTTGGCAACTCTGCGGGATAACAGAGTTCGCTTCTTGCGCCATTTTACTAGCAGAAGGCTCCGCCTGCACGGTGGACCTCGGGCTGCGAACGCACCTCTCCACATCATATATTTGGTGCGTTCTGCAGACCCTAACACTCTCTCACTCAACTTCGACTTTCGGCCGTACCTGTGCTTTACTGCCGACGTTTTTCCTTCTCTTTCTTTTCCAAAAGTATCTATGAAACAATAAGGTGGGGAGAAGGGGAGAAGGGAAGGGGAAATACAACATGGAAAGAAGGGACCAAGTGGACCTTGCGTCCCAATTTACAGGAAAATAACATATTAATTTATACAGGCATTACACATATTATATGACTACGAAGGCAATATTATAAATAGTAACCATTAATCAAGAAAGGCAAAATAATATGGCTTATCTGAATATACTTTTAAGGGAATAAAGGTATCCAGCTGGACCATTTTCGAGAAAATTTGTCTAGGTTATTATGTATCTGAGCTAGTTTGTGCTAGAAGGCTTTATGGAGGGTCATTCTGTCAATTACATCTTGGATAACGGGAGGGTCAGGCCTCTTCCAATGGAAGGCAATTAGTTTCCTATCTATTAGAAGAACATGTACCACAAAGGGAATAGAGGAATGAGCAATGCCCTCCGAGTCTAAGGCTATGTGCACACGATGCGGATTCTGCTGCGGATCCGCAGCGGATTTACCGCTGCAGATCTGCAGCAGAACTGCAAGGGGTGTTCAGTACCACCATATTCAATGGAAATTAAAAAAAAGCTGTGCACATGCTGCGGATTTTTCCGCGCGGATTTGGTGCGGATTTAAATCCGCAGCATGTCACTTCTTTTGTGCGGATCTGCAGCGTTTCTGCACCCATTGACTCCCATTGTGGCAGGCAAATCCGTAGCAAAACCGCAGATTATTAATGATCTGCGGATTTGATGCGGATGTCCTGCAGTTCTGGGTGTCAAAAACGCTGCAGAGGGAAGTGAAGTGATGTCACAGGAAGTGTGGGCGGAGTTTAGAGAAAATGGAGTCGTACTGTCGTATGGGGATGGATGTCAGGCGTCTGGTTGAATTGGTAAATATGTTGTCTGTCTGTCTGTACTTCTGTCTGTCTGTCCGTCTGTCTGTCCATCTGTCTGTGTGTCTGTCTGTGCTTGTCTTGTGTGTCTGTAGTGACTGATTGTAGTCAATCGTCGGATGGGACTACTGCTCCCATCCAAATATGATGATGGGAGAGTTGTCCCATCGTCAGGCGACTGACTACAATGAGTTAAAAAAAAACCCACAGGACATACATGTCACATACACAACATACAACATAGATGACATACTCACCACATACACCTAGTTCACGAAGCCCTCGAACACCTGTTCCGCCGTCATCCCAGACTGTCCCACGTCGATCTCAGCTCTCCGGTAGTTTTCCGGCGTTCAATGAACTCCGGGATCTCACTTTACGGCACTTGACCTGCGTGAAGTGCCGTAAAGTGAGATCCCGGAGTTCATTGAACGCCGGTAAACTATTGCGCATGCGCAGTCACACTGCAGCTCCTGTCAGTGTGTTTTGGAAGCCGTGGAGAGCAGCCGCATCTACCGATGCGGCTGTTCTACACGGTAGATCGTCGTGGGACACTCGAAATAGATTGGACTACATCGGAACAGGTGGTATACTGTTGCTTTATTATTTTATTTTTGTTACAGGCGATCAAGGGCTTCGTGGAATTAGGCGTATTTGTAAGTATGGTTAAATTAAGAATATTAAAATATTTTTTTTCTGGGTTGTTTTTTTTTTATTTCTTCTACTATAGGATTAATAATGGATAGGCGTCTTATTGACGCCTCTCCATTATTAACCGGGGTTAGTATCACCTTACAATACCAAGGTGATATTAACCCCTTATTACCCCATATCCCACCGCTACTCGGGAGTGGGAAGAGAGAGGCTAAGCGCCAGATTTGGCGCATCTTACTGATGCGCCATTTCTGGGGCGGCTGTGTGCTGGTATTTGTAGCCAGGGGGGCCCAAATATCCATGGACCCTTCCTAGGCTGTGAATATCAGCCCACAGCTGTCTGCAGAGCCTTTTCTGGTTATTAATTATAGGGGGACCCCATGTCATTTTTTTTGGGGGGGAATCCCCCTATTTTAATAGCCATTAGAGGCTCTGTAGCCAGCTGTGGGCTCATATTCATAGCCGAGGAAGGGTCCATGGATATTTGCCTCCCCCCGGCTACAAATACCAGCACACTGTCGCTGGCTTTCCCTTTCTGGATGTAAAAATGGGGCGGGAGCCCACGCCAATTTTTTTTTTGGGGGGGATTAGTAATGAATAGGCGTCTTCCGCCTCTACATTATTAATGGTCATGTGTTTGATATGCATTTACATTTTGCATACACATCAACTTACTTTTTCAGTTCAGACCCAGTTTTTCATTATTAACTTGGGTTAATGTCACCTTGCAATAGCAAGGTGACAGTAACACGTTATTACCCCATCTGCCACCACTTTCGTGCATTGGGAAGAGAGGAGTTTCCACGATCAGTAAACGCTGCGTGTTTGGCGCTGTGCGCTGGCGCAACGCCAAACACGCAGCGTCCAGATGTTACAGCATAGTGGAGGGGATTTCAAGAAATCCCGTCTCCACTATGCGTAACAACACGCAGGTGGCAGACCTGCGTAAACGGACATGCGGCGTGTCTTTTCAGACCGCAGCATGTCCTCGCGTGTTGCGGCGACGGTGCGTCGCCGCAACAGAATTTAACACAGGGCTATGTACCCCTGCGTTCTTTCCGGAGGTGTTCCGGAGGTGTCCTGAACACCTCCGGAAAGAGCGCGCGTCAGAAAGGGGGCGGGGCTTAGACAGAGCGGAATTTCCGCTCCGTCCAAAGCGCTGTGGTTCCGGACCGTGGAACCACAGCCTTAGGGCTCATAGTCACTTGTGAGAGACAATTCTCATGAAAACCTGCCACTGCCGCCGGCACACGGACCAGAGCGTGTGGCTGCATAGAAATACATCTCTCACAAGTGAGTATGAGCCCTAAGTTCTGGAATAGGCGCATCTTACACCTGCGCTTTGTCTGGGGGCAGATGTATTAACATAATCTACAAAATAAATCTACATAATATATATACAATGGAGGCCTGGATTTTGAGAGACCCCCAAAATGATAGTGTAAAACAATGTTGCAGGCAGCAGGTTCAGACTGAGCACATGTGACAGAGTCTGGAGACGCCGTGGAGAGCAATCTGCTGCCTGCAACATCCTTTAGCATGACCGGTTTGGCAGTGGGTCAGTAATGGTGTGGGGTGGCATTTCTTTGGAGGACCTCACAGTCCTCCATGTGCTCGCCAGAGGTAGCCTGACTGCCATTAGGTACTGAGATGAGATCCTCAGACCCCTTGTGAGACCATATGCTGGTGCGGTTGGCCCTGGGTTCCTCCTAATGCAGGACAATGCCTGACCTCATGTGGCTGGAGTGTGTCAGCAGCTCCTGCAAGACGAAGGCATAGAAGCTATGGACTGGCCCGCCCGTTCCCCAGACCTGAATCCGATTGAGCACATCTGGGACATCACGTCTCGCTCCATCCACCAACGTCACGTTGCACCACAGACTGTCCAGGAGTTGACGGATGCTTTAGTCCAGGTCTGGGAGGAGATCCCTCAGGAGACCATCCGCCGCCTCATCAGGCCTCCATTGGTTAAAAAATTTGATTTCCATTGATGATTTTTGTGTGATTTTGTTGTCAGCACATTCAACTTTGTACAGAACAAAGTATTCAATGAGAATATTTCATTCATTTAGATCTAGGATGTGTTATTTCAGTGTTCCCTTTACTTGTTTGAGCAGTGTATTATATATCTATATATACCATATACTGATGTGTGTATATATATATATATATAAAAAATGTTTAAGTAGATTTGTGTCTGTTAGACTAATAAATATGAATATGGTATTTAATTACTTTTTGGTATCCATTCTAGATAAGGGACATGCCAGCCATCTGGGACCCGGCAGATGAATTTTATAAAGATAAATATGCACGGGATTTATGCTGGACAAGAATATTCCGGGACCTATATCCAGAGTATGATGGGTACCACAGTGCCATGCAGCGCAAAATTAGTAATTATGTTTCTTTTTTGAAAAATTCCTTATATTCATTTAAAACATAATGGAAAAGGATCATAGTGTGTTTTTATTTTTTCTTTTAGATCAAGATGTTAAACAACGGTGGAGGTCGGTGCGCGATCGATTCCATAAAATCCAAAACAACGTTGGAAAGAGTGGATCTTCGCCGGCCAAAATAAACTTTTCGCTTTATGAGGATCTAACATTTTTGCTCACCAGCCGGAGCTTGAGGAGGTGATTTGTTATAAATAATTGGAATGTTGTAATGATCAATTTAAATTGAGTTAATAATGAAACCTTATTTTTCTTTATTTTCACAGCACTGAAGGAAACATTTCAGCTCCTGAGCCCACAGACGACATCAGCCAGGAGACAGCAGAAACAGCTGATTCCGCAGCGTCTCCATCATGCTCATTTCTTGCAGGAACTTCGGCTGCAGCATCTGGTGGGACAGCATCTGATTCTGCGGACAAAAATATGCCACCACCACTACAGCAACAGGTGCCAATCCAGTGCCATTAAGTGAGCCCACCCAAAAAAAAATCAAAAACCAAAAAAAAAAATGATGACACCACTAAGAAGGTTAATGAGACCATTGATCTCATAAGAAAGTCAACAAGGGAAGATTATTTAGATTTTTTTGGGTCGATGATAGCCGACAAGGCTCGCTTATTGCCTGTTAATAGGCAGTCAATTTTCATGACAAGTGTCAAGCTTTATTGGCTGCCTTAGAGGATCCTGCTCCAATAGCACCACTAACAGATATTGTGCTGGGGCTCACTGAGACTGTGCGGGCAAAAAGACCACCACCACCAACACCACCACCACCAACACCACCATACCGTGATGAGCAACATCATCAATTGCCTCACAGCAAATTCTCATCATACTACTCAGATTCGAGTAGTTCACAACGGGCAGGCCCCTCACCCAATGAGAGCTGCAACTCATATGGGTATAACCCTGAATACACTTATTTACAGTAATATTTTCAAAGGTTCGCAGACGATAAAGCAGGTTCTTGTTCTGTGTTTAAAAAATATTTAATTTGACACATTGTTGAAATGTATGTTAATATTAAAAGAAATGACATTGTTTGTCATAATGCATTGAAAGGTTTTGTAAAAAAGTTATATTTTCAATTAAATAGATTTTTTTCTCAACATACAAAGTTCATTAAAAAAATAAATTAAAAAAAAAAACTTTGTCTTTGGATCAGTTTTCTTCCCTCCTCTGCTGGTCCGGCTGCTCATCACCGACACAGGAGTATTGCCAGTGCACGGCACCTTTGGGACTCATGAAGTAGTCAGCAAAGATTTCTCTCACACACGCACCAGAGCTGGATGGCCTTCCTTGACACACGTTGGTCACTGGATTAAATACTGGCTGCTGGTACTCCACATCTACGTCAGTGCTGTAGTCGCGAGCATAGTTGTGGAGTACACAGCATGCCTTAATCACAGTGTCAACGGTGTCAGTATCCAACTGGATGGGTGTGTGAAAGATCCTCCACTGACTAGTCATGATTCCGAAGGTGCATTCCACATATCTGCGTGCACGACTCAGCCGATAATTAAAAATCCTCCGCCGAGCATCCAGTCCCCTTCGTGGGTATGGGCGCAGCAGGTTGGTCGTTAAGGGAAAAGCTGGATCCGATACCATCACAAAGGGCACTGGATGTGTGGAACCCGGCAAAGATCTAGGGGCTGGGAGCGTTCCGCCATCTTGAAGAATTTGCAGCCCAATCTGTGACGTTCGCAACACCCGAGAATCCCCAGTACTGCCATAGGCACCAACATCGATGGCAACAAATTTATAACGTGCATCAGCCACCGCCATCAGGACCACAGAAAAATACTTCTTATAATTAAAGAAGCGTGATCCTGATAGTGGTGGCTTCTGCACTCTTACATGTTTACCATCAACTGCACCTATGCAGTTAGGGAAATTGGCCACAGACTGAAAGCCTGCTGCGATCTGCAGCCAAGTCTCCTCGGTTGGGGAAGGCATCACGATGGGCTGCAACTTCTGCCAGATCACGTTACATGTGCACCTCACAATTTGAGAGATGGTGGATTTACCAACTCTAAATTGGAGGTGTAGGGATGTATAGCTCTCTCCTGTGGCCAGAAATCTGCAAAGGAAAAGAAAAGATGATTAGAAATGTCATCGTAAGGGAAGCAGTCAGGGTTTTTGTACAGCATTATTGTGATGCATTATGAACATACGGAAGGCCCCTGTGGAAGAAGCGCTACAAGCGCTGTTCGCCGTCAGTAGGTGCAAAAGACGTCTCTCATTATAACCTGTTTGCGCCAATGGCCTGCTGAGCCGGGGAGAATAATGAGAGCATCTTCAGCACCTGCCGCCGGGGAAGAGTGCTTACTGTGGCACTTTTTCTGCAGTGCCAATGTGTGTCACGGGGAGGACATCTATGTCCGTTCTCCATGTGCATGTGTGTGTGGGCACACATACACACGGTCCATGAAACCACACTGTCATGTGCATAGACCCAATCATTTAAATGGGTCTACGTGTGTCAGTGTCTCCAGGACATGTGAAACCTGTCACCGCACATACCGGTGATACTGAAAGAGGCCTTATGACATAGAAACCCCCACAAAAAAAATACTTACCGCAAGGTGATGAGCAGCCTTTCCTCAGCACAGATGGACTTCCTCATCACTGTGTCCTTATACGTAAGCTCTACTCCCAGTATGGTCAGAAGCCGGTCAAAGGCTGGGATGGAGAGCCGACAAAAGGATACAAATTTCTCTGGATATCTGAAAAAAAAGGAGTAGGTTAGGTCATATATGGATTATTTTACTGCTACACATTTGACGTGTTTACACAGGTTAATTACACAAACAGTGTTTACACAAGGTTAATTTACCTCCTCAAATCTTGGTATAGCACACAAAAGTGACCCTTTGCAGTCCGTTCAGCAACAATGGGGTGGACCCACATTCTTCTTCTCTTACTGGCCTGCTAAAAATAAGATAAAAATATAGGTTAGTGCACAACACACAGAAAAAACTAACATGTAAAATTATTTTACACATAGTGTAGCTTACCTGCACTCTTTGCTGGTTCAGAAAATGGAGCAATACTCCCAACATCATGAGGCGTTGTGGCCTGCGTAGCCGTAAATTTGGGTCGACACAAACTTCGCCATGCTGTGGCCTCTGTTGTTCACGCCGCTCAAAATTGCCACTGTTTCCACTCATTATGAGGAAAAAAGCGAATGAGGTATTCCAAAATGGAGACGAGAAATGACATCACAATTTTTTTTTTTTAAGTCAATTATCTTTATTTAGCTTGACAACCGCTGACAAATCCGCATCAAAAACCGCAATAAAAACCGCATCAAAACCGCACCAAAACCGCATCAAAACCGCACCAAAACCGCATCAAAACCGCACATACACTTTCCAAATCCGCAGCTGCATTTTCTGCCAGGAGGTGCAGATTTGGTGCAGAAAATTCTGCACACAAATCTGCAACGTGTGCACATACCCTAAGGATAAAAGAGCTAGTTGAGGAGATAGAGTAATGGATTTTGTGAGTAATGAATTAATTAGAGACACAATATTTTTCCAAAGAGGCCTAATATGGGGACAGTAGCAGAGTATATGAAGCAAACTGCCATATTGGCCACAACCTCTTTAGCAGGATGAGGAGTGTTCTGAATTAATACAAGAGAGCCGGGCTGGAGTGTAATACCAACGCATTAGTGTTTAATGGTGAGTCTATTGGAGCAACATAGAGAAAGAAGCGGAGTAGGAAATAAAACAAGCCTGTTTTCATTCTTACTGTATTGGGGATATATGTGACTCTTGGTCCCATTTCTGAAAGTTATAGGCCTTGATGAATATATGACTATTATTGAGCCACATATAAATGTAAGAGGTGCTCTCAAAAATGTTATGATTAACGTTGGTAATAAGGTTGGCGGCAGGCTCAGACAGGCTTGGTTTAGAGGCAAGAAATAGCACAATCAAATCCTTCAACATGACATACTGGAGGAATGAAGAAGAGGAGACTTTATATTTATGTTTGATTTGGGAGAAAGGGATAAAACTAGATTCACTGACCAAATCCTTGATTTTTTTAACGTCATGTTCAGCCAAAATGGGATCCATGGCTGTATGGTGTAGGGAGCAGATTAAGTGGAGAGGGAGATTTTGAAGGAAGGTCAATTAATTAGTACCTCTTTTCTGTTTAGCAAATGTTTTCCAGGCAGCCAGAGAAGCGTCAAATATGGGATGAGAAGAAGGGGTGGATTTTCGCTTTCCAATGGTGACTGTTCAGTATCCTCCCGCTGAGAATCCTTAGAATCTTCCTCTCCATCGGATTCATATGCCTGTAGTATACTCTCATTTATATTTTCCTCTTCAATGAAATGTTCCATTCTTTATCAGTTGCTTTTTTTCTTCTCTTTCAAATGCAGTCATTACTTTGGAGACAGTACCTCTGGACACGCCAAGCATTCTGGCACTTTTGGTTACACTAGCACCGGCCATCCGAGCACCAACAATTTGGCCTCTTTGAAAATCCGAGAGGTCTGCCATTGGTATCAGTTTCTCATCAATGTTCTTACAATTATGCAAAACAAACAGTTAATTTACATACACATATGACATAACACAAATAATCAACTACAAAACATTACCATATGTCATGGTTTGCATGTTTAGAACATGTTCGAAGATGATGATGTCAAAACGTTAGGCGTTTCCATTATTTTGTATATTGCCTCCTCTTCTGAAGTTTCAAAAAATGCAAGGACTGAGTCATCAGTGCAGGTTCCTGGTCAGGAACAACACCTTTCCTTGTGTGCTTCACCCCCACCAAAAGTTAAGGATGCGGCAGCCGACACTTCAGATTACTCCATGGAGCTCTTTTCACATACCATGCCTGGGTTATCAAGTCAAATCCTGAATTCCCCAGTCCAACATGAATCAGAGATGGAGTGCACATCATGATGCACAGCCACTGCTAGATGATTCTGCTGGTACATTCACCCAGACCACTACATTTCCCTCGCAGTCTACTGAGCCATAGTGTGAACCTGATGAAACTCAGGTGCCCCAGATTACATTGAAGAGGAGGTGATGGATGACCCAGTTATTGACACGTATTGGCATCCATTTGAGGAAGAGGGAGCCGCTGGCAATAGCTCAGAAGAGGAGAAGGATCCGTAGCAGGCATCGAAATCGCAGCAGCGGTTATCTGGCAGGCCCGTAGTAGTCCAAAAAGGTGTTAAAAAACAAAAAGAGAGTTGCAGGACAGCTTGGCCAGATGGTCAAATTTGCAGTGTGCAAGCCCTGAATATTGATACCATAGTAGGAAGAGTCCAGTGTGGCACTTTTTGGACCAAAATACTATTGATGAGGCAAAGGTTATCTGTAAACAGTGCGATAGGACCTTTAGTCGAGGGAAAAATCTCAGAAATTTTAATACCAGTATGTTCTGACTCGCTTTATGCATTTAATAGCCCTCTGTGTCTGTACTGTTACATACATTGGCTGTTAACTGGTTCATGCAGAATTACATGAACACCCGATTCTTACACTATGGCCGATCCGAACAATGAAAGCAATTGTTACCATCCACCTTTTGTGTCTCCCCATTTTCCTCATAGATTGTAAGCTTGCGAGCAGGGCCCTCATTCCTCTTGGTATCTACTTTGATCTGTGTTTATTGTTATGCTGTAATGTCTATTGTCTGTACAAGTCCCCTCTATAATGTACAGCGCTGCGGAATATGTTGGCGCTATAGAAATAAAATTATTATTATTATTATTAATACCAGTTGCATGCTTTGACATTTCTTGAACATGCACTTGGATCGCCCGCCAGGGCAGTGGGATACTCTGTACCGGCCCGGTGTCTTAAAGGGGATGTGTCACAGCAGTAGTGACCAGGTCCTGGCCCAGGGCGTCCAATTAAAGGGGAATATGTACAGGGAATGATAGCGTTTGTAGTAAGGTATTCGTGACGCCACCTGTGGTTTCTGGTCAGAGGTGACAAGCGCTGCAGTGCAGATCCTCTGGGACAGATGGTGTGATGCAGCAGAGTAGAAATAGCTTCCCACAAGTGAAGCTTGTCCCAGGGCAGAGAGATGGTATAGAAAGTAATGGTGCTGAAAGATGTTGCAGAGTGGAGTGTGATTTGCAGGAAGGACTTGAGGAGACACAGTCAGATGCAGTTTCCAAAGCTTTACTCAGTTTTTGCAGGCAAAGTGTCCAGGGCACTGAGTACAGATGGTGCTGGAGTCGGTCGGCCTGAAAGCAATTTGGAATCCCCTTACTTCAGGTGGGATGTAAGGTCTCCTTTCTAGCGCTATTCTCTGAGGCACTGGCTGCTATAAGCTCCGTCCAAGTTCCTTTCTCTGTCTCTTGTCTAGGGAGAACTTTACTCTCATAACAGGCAGCTGTAACCTGCTTCAGGAATCACTCATTTATGGAGTCTCTGGCTCACATGTGCTGCTGCTGTGTAGTACAGTATTAGTTGGGGCAGAGAACCTGCTGTCTCCTGCCCCCCGGATTCTGCTGCTGGGACTTTAGTTTACCCATTGAGCCTCGGACTCCGGGGGAGACAAGGTCACTGAGGAAACCAAACTCTTGGGGTGCCACACACTTGCAAGCGTGGACGGACTACAAAATTTACAAATCCCACCCCCAGGGCTGGCGTCAGCACCTGGCACACCCGGGCAAGTGCCGGTTCCCTGAGCAGGTGGGGGGGCAGACTCGTGGATGACGGCACTGGCACTGGGCCCCTCACAGTACAAAAATTTGTCTCTGACCGTGGGATGGGCCCACTCACTGTCAGACACACCGGCGTACTATGAGCGGCCTTGTGCCAGTGATGTCGCCCATGAGTCGGCCCCCCTGCTTGCTAAGGGCCCCAGCACTTGCAATACTTACCTCTCCATGCTCCACCGATGTGACGTCTTCCGCGTTTCCTGACAGTAACATTCAGGTTACAAAGGGAAATTACCTCACATCCGTACTCCCTATGCCTAAACAGTCCAACTGCAGAGAGCTGTAAGATGGCGACACTGAGGAGTTCAGAGTAGAGCAGTGCACAGCAAGGAGAGGTATTTAATTTTTTGTAATGTTTGGAGGAAAATATGGGGAGCATTTTACACTGGATCATTAGTAATGTGTTCCATTATATATGGAGCATTCTTTTGGCTTATAAGACACTGGAGCATCATCCATGGGGCCCATCATGAATTGGAGCATTCTAAATGGGGCAGATCAGACACTGGAGCAGCATGTACGTGGCCCATTACACACTGGAACATCAATAATTGGGCCCATTATATATGGAACTTTCTTTTGGCACATAAGACACTAGAGCATCATCTATGGTTCCCATCATGTATTGTAGCATTTTAAATTGAGCAGATCAGACACTGAAGCAGCATTTACGTTGCCCATTACACATTGGAACATTAATAATTAGGCCCATTATATATGGAGCTTTCTTTTGGCCCATAAGACACTGGAGCATCATCCATGGAGCCCATCATATATTGGAGCATTCTAAATGGGGCATATCAGACACTGGAGCAGCATTTACGTGGGCCATTACACACTGGAACATTAATAATTGGGCCCATTATATATGCAGCTTTCTTTTGGCCCTCAAGCAACTGGAGCATCTTCCATGGGGCCCATCATATACTGGAGTATTGTAAATGGGGGACATCAGACACAGGAGCAGCATTTCCGGGGCCCATTATACACTGGTACATTAATAATGGGGCCCATTATATATGAAGCTTTCTTTTGGCCCATCATACACTGGAGAATCATATGGGGTTCATTCTTTATGGGGCATCATATAGGGTATGGAGCATCATATGGGGCCTATTCTGTATGGAGCATTATATGGAGCCCATTCTTTTTGGAGCAATATATGGGGCCCATCATATACTGTATGGAGCTTTATATGCAACTCATTATACTGTATGGAGCAATATCTGGGGCTCATTCTACTCTATGGGGACCGTCCTATACTTTATGGCACATTATATGGGGATTATCATATCCTGGAGCAGTATGTGGAGCTCATCATATACTGTATGGAACATTATATGGGACCAATTATTCTGTATGGAGCAATATATGGGGCTCATTATTCGGTTATGGCGCACTATGTGGTGGCCATAATACTCTATGGAGGAATATACTGTCCAGTTTTTGAGCTATTGTAGATTTTAACATAGATATCACTCATGTAATGTAAGAAGTAAAGTATTTTTCATTGTACTATACCTATATTTCTATGCTGTATCGGAGCATCATGAATTGTGGTATGTGTTAAAAGGGCCCACTGACAATCTTTGGCCCGGGGCCCACGAAAACCAGGAGCCATCCCTACCCCCCCACAAGTTGAGCCAAATAACCCCCATTTTTCAATGTGTAACCTTTATTATAAAGTAAATTAAGGTTGCCAAGCTAAAGTATTAATGATTGATGTTGTTGCCTTTCAAATGGGCACTGTAGATGTGTTTACTGTCCTCCACTCCCTACCGACTTTGCTTCCCCATTGACTTGCATTGGCTTTCGTGCTTCTGTCGACCCACCGATTTTTCCCAAAAGTCGACCGATTTCACTCGACCTGACTTTTGCAAAAGTTGGGTTTCATGAAACCTGACTTGACCCGAAGAAAGGGAAAGTCGCTCATCTCTAATTGTGAGTAGAGAGTGTTTCAGAAGATAGAGAAGCAGGATGGTAATGCTAATTATGGAGTCATCGCCACTGTCTATCTTGTGGAGTCCTCAAAGTTTTGGATTATGGTACATATGTCTGACATCCATGTACACTCCTGAGGTCTTATGTGTGGAGTCTGAACTGAATACCAATTGCCTTGTTGATGTTGGTAGTCAACAACTGCCCTCTTCTGCTCACAAATCCTTCCCAACATCTGCAGTGTAGAGTTCCAACGTGTGGGGACATCACAGACCAGTCGGTGGGTTGGAAGCTGCAAATGCTGCTGAAGCACGGCAAGGGTGGCTGAAGCGATGTAGCGGACTTTCTTAAATGGGCACACAGGTGGCATACTTTGACAAGCAGATCCAGCAGCTCCGGGTAGGTATTGAGAACCTGCTGAGCCATGAGGTTCAGCTCATGGACCAAGCATGATAAATGTGTGAGCTTGGCTTGACTCAGTGCCGCCACCAAGTTCTGGCCATTGTCATACACGACCATGCCGTAGGTTCAGCAGGGTCAGCCACAGATCTCCCTGCTCTTTCAGAACTATCCACAACTCTTCAGCATTGTGCGGCTTGTCACCCAAGCATATTAGCTTCAGCACAGCCTGTTGCCGCTTGGCAGCTAGGCAGTGCTGCAGTGCTTCCAGCTTGTGACTGCTGTGGTCATTTTGGAGATGGAGGCTTGAAAGGAGGAGGAGGATGAGGTGCAAGAGCTGTAGACTGTAGGGGCATGTTTGATGTGACATCCGCATAATAGGTGAGACTTGTGATCCTGTTTTTGCCATTCTTTGTTGCCATTTATTACCATTTATGGTTTATGGGATTATGAATGGAGGCATAGTCCGGAGATGGTTGGCAACATTATTGAAATAAATTCCCTAAAAATATTATGGCATTTAATTTGGCATTAAATACTCACCTATTCCAACCATTGTACTAAAATGTTTATTTTACTATGATTGTATGCTGGGTGTCTACAATTTCGGTGTCTTTTTTGTATACACACATCTTGTTATGCTTTTAGACATATGAGCACTGTTTTGTATGGTGTTAATAAAATCTTTTGATATTTTGTTTAAAAACTCCTGTTTTTTCTCTGTTTTTTTATATCTGATTATGGAGTTATTTACAGTAAATAGGTGAATTTTTTTCACCGCTGTATAAAATGGATCTGGATATTTGGAAGTTAAAGACTGTAGGGGCAACCCTGATTGACCTAGATCTCACAATCCTCTGCGTCGGGGGGACGTGTTCCATCCCAAGGTCCGACTGGGTCTCGGTTTCCGCTGTGTTAACCCTGTGTGATGTCACTGAGATGTACCATCCCAGCCCACAAGCAGTCGTCCACGTGTCCATGGTGAGGTACATTATCCCAGGAACTGCATTGTTGAGGTCACTGCTAATGTTGTCTGACACGAGATTGTGAAATGCGGGTATGGCACAGCGGGAAAAATAATGGCGAGGGACCGAGTACTGAGGGACGGCCGCCGCCATCAGGTTGAGGAAAGCTTCGGTCTCAACAAGCCTAAAAGGCAACAGAAGTGAAATGTTTGAATTTAGTATTGTGGCCTGTGAGGCGTTGGCTGCGTGTTTGCGCTTGCATTCCAAGGACTGGGGCTTGGACAACTGAGCCCTGCACTGGGACAAGGACGTGGACATGCTTGCTGATGGTGCTAGCTGAGTGTGTGCAACAACAGGTGCAGGGCAGGCGGCATCTTCACATGCATCATTGGCAGGGGATTGGCTTTCATGCACAACAGCGGAAGAAGCAGTGGTGTCACCCGCAGACAATGTTCTTGGATCCTGGGATTTGGACCACAAAATCGAGTGCTTTGCTGCCATGTGTCTGATCATGCTGGTTGTAGTAGGCTGGTAGTTTTCCTACCCCTGCTGATGCTGGCCTGGCAGGGGGTGGAAATGGTCTTTTGGTGTTATCGGCAGAGTCTTTAAAAAGCAATCAGACTCAGGAAGACCTAACAGTTGTACTGGCAACTTCCGTCATGTTGGTGTTACAGGGAACGGTTGTCCACCATCTGTCTGTGGCCACCACACTGCTTCTTCCTGCCTGTTGGGGTGCTATGCCTCCCTCCCCCTGTGTGCTGCTGTTCTCACTGTGCATGTCCACCTGCCAAGTTGGGTCAGATACTATGTCATCCACAACCTTATCTTCGACTTCCGCACCCTGGTTCTCCTCCTGACATTCTGGCAATTGTGTCCCATCATCTTATACCTCTTGTGACACTTTCCCTCCATCGCCTCCGTGTGACCGTGGCTGCTCAAATATTTGAGCATTGCTACATGCAATCTCCTCTTGCTCCGTTTCAAGTGGATCGGGCAAAAGGACCAAATCTATAAATGGAAAAGTAAACAGCTCTTTGGAGTTTTTAAGTGTGGGATCAGTTGTCTCTGGGCACTCAGCATGATAGGAGGAAGGAGGATCAGGGTGAGGAATATGTGGTTCAGACTCACGGCTACTGAGACTTGACCGTGTGGAAGACGGTGGTGTAGGAGTGTTAGGGTCTGCGGAATGCACCAAATATAAGATGTAAAAAGGTGCGTTCGCAGCCCGGTAGCCTGCTGCTAGTAAAATGGCGCAAGAAGCGAACTCTGTTATCCCGCAGAGTCGCCAAAATAAACGCCGTAACGCGCTGTGGCAATATGTGCAAACTCTGTTATTCCACAGAGCCGCTAGACGGAGTGCCGCAGCTCTATATGGCGATGTGTACGAACTCACTTAACACCACTGAGTCGCAAAATAAACACGCTAGGGCACTGTCTAGCGTGAAAGCGAACCCTGTTACGTCACAGAGCCGCTGAGACAAACTTCTGCGTCCTGTCAGGCACCCAGGTACACAGTTGACTGCTAAGCGAACATAGAACGTGATCATGCGCTTATGTCCTCGCGGGAGACACCCGCAATCTATGGCGTCTGAACGCCAGGCCCTGAATACGGCAATCAAACTCCTCTCAGGTTATGCCGGTAATCTAGGGCATCTAGGACACCGACCCTGACCAGCTAGCATACCAAATTCCTTATCGATTAAGTCGGTATTCTAGGGCTTATTTCAGCCGGGCCTTAACCACACACATGCATGACCACACTGGCGCAAAGCATATGACAATTGATACTAGAGCATGGCGGCCCAGCCATGCTACCTTTTATAGTAACAGCTACAGGACCTGCCAGAAACAAGGACCAATGAAACTTGTTCCAGAACACCAATAGTCACAGGACCTTCCTGGTGGACCAATAGGAGCTGCTGCAGTACCTGAGCATGTGATCCCTGATCTCCAATGAGAGATCTCACTCTGGGCATGCTCCGAAGGGAAAAACAAGGACTTTGTCCTAAACACGTCTGCTCGCCGCTAACCAGTACTGGCCACAATAGCAGAGCCTGGAGGAGCAGCAGTAATCCTCTGCACACTGTTAGACTGGGCGAGACGCTGGGACCGACGTCTAAGCTGAGCAGGCTTCACTGCAGACGGAGATCAATGGGAGACCGCAGCAGGACTGGTTTGAGACTCCCTTGTGCAGCAGCAGGAACTCAAACCCTAACATTAACTCCCCTCCTAGGGCCCCCCCTTCTTTGTGCCTCGTTGCGCTCAAAGGCAGCAATGAGCTGCGGAGCGTGAACATGCTCGGCAGGCTCCCAGGACCTATCCTCAGGCCCATAACCCTCCAATCCACCAAATAAAATTTTTTGCCTCGTACCACCTTGCACCCAACAATGGCGTTCACCTCATGTTCATCGGTAGATGAACCCAACGTCCCGGCAGATGACTCAGAAAACCGGGAAATGGCCACGTGTTTCAGGAGGGACACGTGAAAGGTGTCAGTGATACCAAGGCGAGGCGGAAGGACTAGGCGGTAAACCACCAGGTTCACCTGCTCAAGAACTTTAAAAGGACCAAAAAGCGAGGTGCCAACTTAGTGGACTCTACACGTAGCCTGATGTTTCGGGCAGAGAGCCACATTAGGTGACCCGGCGCAAATGTAGGAGCGGGGCGCCGATGGCATCGGCCAAAGACCTCATCCTCTCCTTGGAGGCCAGAATGGCATCCTGGGTGCGGTCCCAAATGTCCCGTGCCTCCACAGCCCAGTCTGACAGCCTAGAATCGATGGAAGACATGGGCATGGGCACTGGTACCCGCGGATGCTGACCGTAGTTCAGGAGGAATGGGGTCTGTCCGTTGGAGTCAGCCACAGCAGCATTATTTAGAGCGAACTCAGCCCACGGTAGCAAAGATGCCAGTCATCCTGCCTGGCAGAGACAAAATGTCGCAAGTATGTGACCAAGGTCTGGTTGGCCCTCTCTACCAACCATTCGTCTGGGGGATGGTATGCAGAGGAGAGATTCAACTCAATGCTGAGTAAAACGACACAGCTCTCTCCAGAACCAAGATGCAAACTGGGGACCTTGATCACTGACAACTTTGTCTGGCATACCGTGTAGGTGGAAAATATGCCTAATGAATAATGCTGCCAAGGCCCGTGCAGACGGTAACCGTGGGTAACGGCCCAAGTGCACCATTTTGGAGAAGTGGTCGGTTATCACCCAGATTATAGTGCAGCCCCGAGACTTGGGTAAGCCCACCATAAAATCCATCCCGACCATCTCCCAGGGCCTGTCTGCCACCGGTAAAGGAAAAAGTAACCCAGCTGGCCGTTGTCGAGGGGACTATCTTGGCGCAGGAGACGCACGCCTGAACGTATTCCCTGACGTCAGGATCATATGTGGCCAGAAGTAAGTCCTCGCCAGCAACTCAGATGTCCTCTTTGCCCCAAAATGTCCACACCACCCTGGACGAGTGTGCCCAAGAGAGTACCTCGTCTGTGGATATATCTTTTGAATACCGCGCTACCTGCGGGTTTGAATCTTAGGAAGGAATTCATGCTTCACTATTGATGTTGTATATTTTAATTTTTACTAATTGTGTTCACCTGTTGTTTTCTGTGATATCCTGCTGATTCGTTCCAAGAGGTCATTCTGATTCTAAGAGCATTCAGTGCTCGAAGCGCGTCCAGACCTCAGCGGGCAGTCACTGTGCGGTGTTATTGAGCTATTTTACCGCTGAGACTATCAACAGCCATGTCAAAGTTTTAACCTTGTCTAATAAATATTTTTATTTTTATTCCTGGAGCTGGACTTCATCTCCTAGGTTCTACATTGCTCATAGCGTCTGGCAGAGACGCGTCCTTGCTCGGACTGATTGCGGCTCATGGAGAGCTTTGGGAGGTTAGCCGAACTAATGTTCTCTTTTTTTCACAACCAGGAACTCCAAACCAACATTTCTCCTAAAGAGAAAATGGGATGATAATACCGGAACTAAAAAATAAGAGAAAAACAAAAAATGGGTTAAAACAAAACAAAACATACTAAATGAATCTAAAACTCCCTACCCATTTACTTCCAATAGACTATTAGAGAAATGCGCCAAATCCAAAACTTTCATTCAATCCCTGAGGAGTGAGAGTCCCCAACCTGTAAATCCTTTGACATTCTTTTTTGGCTAATCTTTTGGACACATTTCCTCCCCTCTAGGACCCCATATCTATTATTAACATTATTATTTTTTGTTTAGGGGGAGGGTTTTTGAATGGGTCTATTTTGAATCTTATGGGGTAATTTGCACTGTCTCTTTATATTTACATATATAATTTTTTAACCTCATATTTTTATTTTTATTATTATTAATTTTTCATTTTTTATTTTTGCTTATTTTTCGATATATTGTCTGTCATTCACATGTATTGTAACATAGCATGCTTATATTGATAGATTTATATTATTATATTTATATTTTCAAGTGTATTCACGTTGTATATGCACAATATTGTCACTGATTGAATGCATTTTCAGGATTTTTTTCGTATATCCACCTTTATGGAATTTTTACTAGTATTTATTCATTGGTATGATTGGATATACCCACAATTCTTTCTTTTTTATCCCTCCCATTAGGCTGTGCACATGCGTATTCCATTGAGCTGCTGAGGGAAATAGAGTGATCTTAAGTGTTAGCCGGTGGCTTCACGTCTTTTTTGAGGCCCTGGTGTTCACCGGGACACCTGAAGGCTTTCCGTCCCTCCTATTGGTTCTGTACAGTCATGGACAAAAGTTTTGAGAATGACACAAATATTAATTTTACAAAGTTACTGCTTCATTTTTTCTAATGGCAATTTGCATATACTCCAGAATGTTTATAAAGAGTGATCAGCTTAACAGCAATTACTTGCAAAGTCAATATTTGGCTAGAAAATGAACTTTATCCCCAAAACACATTTCAACATCATTGCAGCCCTGCCTTAAAAGGACCAGCTAACCCTCTTTTCAGTGATTGCTCCATTAACACAGGTGTGGGTGTTGATGAGGACATGGCTGGAGATCAATCTGTCATGATTAAGTAAGAATGACACCACTGGACACTTTAAAAGGAGGCTGGTGCTTGGCATCATTGTTTCTCTTCTGTTAACCATGGTTATCTCTAAAGAAACACGTGCAGTCATCATTGCAATGCACAAAACTGGCCTAACAGGGAAGAGTATCACAGCTAGAAAGATTGCACCCAGTCAACAATCTATCGCTCATCAAGAACTTCAGGGAGAGAGGTTCCATTGTTGCCAAAAAGGCTCCAGGGCGCCCAAGAAAGACCACAAGCACCAGGACGTCTCTTAAAAGTGTTTCAGCTGTGGGGTCGGGCTACCAGCAGTGCGACCTTGTCAGGAATGGCAGCAGGCAGGTGTGAGTGCATCTGCACGCACTGTGAGGCGGAGACTCTTGGAGCAAGGCCTGGTCTCAAGGAGGGCAGCAAAGAAGCCACTTCTTCCAGAAAAAACATCATGGACAGATGATATTCTGCAAAAGGTACAGGCAGTGGACTGCTGAGGACTGGGGTAAAGTTATTTTTCTCTGATGAATCCCCTTTTCGATTGTTTGGGACATCAGGAAAACGCCTCATTCGGAGAAGACAAGGTGAGCGCTACCACCAGTCTTGTCTCATGCCAACTGTTAAGCATCCTGAAACCATTCATGTGTGGGGTTTTGCTTCTCAGCCAAGGAATCGGCTCTCTCACAGTCTTGCCTAAAAACACAGCCATGAATAAGAATGGTACCAGAATGTCCTCCAAGAACAACTTCTCCCAACCCTCCAAGAGCAGTTGGCGATCAAAAAATACCTTTTCCAGGATGATAGAGCTACTTGCCCATAAAGCAAAGGTGATAACTAATGGCTCAAGAACAAAACATAGAGATTTTGGGTCCATGGCCTGGAAACTCCCCAGATCTTAATCCCATTGAGAACTTGTGGTCCCAAACATCAAGAGACGGGTGGGCAAACAAAAACCTAAAAATTCTGACAAATGAAAGCATTGATTGTGCAGAATGGACTGCTATCAGTCAGGATTTGTTCCTGAAGTTGATTGAGAGCATGCCCGGGAGAATTGCAGAGGTCCTGAAGAAGAAGGGTCAACACTGCAAATATTGACTTGCTGCATTAACTCATTCTAACTGTCAATAAAAAACTTTTGTTACTGATATGTTTGCAATTATATTTCTGTCTGTGATAAAAACATCTGTCAAACACACATAAAAACCAGAGGGCAGCAGATCATGTGAAAATATAATATTTGTGTCATTCTCAAACTTTTGGCCATGACTGTAGATTTCTCGACTCACTCATGCACCGTTGTGCCTTATATGGTTATTTAGGAACAGCACCTTACACTTGCTGCACAAGTGCGTTTGTTAATATAAGTTTTTAGTGCCGCTCGATTAAGGTGCACATTACATGGCTTGACCAATAGCACATGCAGGCCCATTTTTAAACCGGATCGCCCCAAAATTGCATTGCTTAGTCATAACTATGAGATGAGCGAACTTTGCCTTTTTTAGGGTCGAGTCGGGTTTCAATGAAACCCGTCTTTCTCAAAAGTTGAGTCGAACGAAATCGGACGACTATCGGGAAAGTCAGAGGTCCGACTGAAACACGAAAACCCAATGTAAGTCAATGGGGCAGCAAAGTCTGCAGTTGAGAGGAGGACAGTAAACACCTACAGTGCCCATTTCATGCCAGCGACATCAATTCTTATTACTTAAGCTTGTCAACCTTATTTACTTTATAATAATAGTAAGCATTGAATACTGGGGGTTATTTGGCTAAAGTTGTGGGGGGGTAGGGCTTGGCTCCAGGTTTTGGTGTGCCCCGGGCCAAGAGTCTCAGTGCGCCCCTTTAACACATAGCAACAATTCATGATTGCTCCGATACGGCAGAGAAATATAGGTATAGTACAATGCAAATACTTCACTTCTTACATGACATGATGATATCTATGTTAAAGTCTACAATAGCTAAAAATGGACAGTATATTCCTCCATAGAGTATTATGGCCACCCATAGTGCGCAATACAGAAATAATGAGTCCTATAATTTGCTCCATACATTAATTGGTCCATATAATGTTCCATACAGTATTGATGAGCTCCACAAATGCTCCAGTATATCATGGTTACCATTAAAATGTCCATACAGTATAGGACAGTCCCAAGGTAGAATGAGCCCCACATATTGCTCCTTACAGTAAATGAGTCGCAATAAAGCTCCATACAGTACATGATGGGCCCCATATATTGCTCCATACAGAATGGACTCCATATAATGCTCCATACAGAATAGGCACCATATGTCTCCAAAAGATGCTCCATACCCTATATGATTCCCATAAATAATGAACCCCATATGATGCTCCAGGATTGATGGGCCCCATAGATGATGCTCCAGTGTCTTATGGGCCAATATAATGCTCCATATATAATGGACCCCATTTATATAGCTCCAGTGTGTAATGGGCCCAGGATATGCTGCTCCAATGTCTGATCTGCCCCATTTACAATGCTCAGTGTATAATGGGCCCCATAGATTGCTGTTTCCAGTGTCTGATCTGCCCCATTTAGAATGCTCCAGTATATGATGGGCCCCATGGATGATTCTCCAGTGTCTTATGGGCCAATATAATGCTCCATATATAATGGGGTCCCATTTATAAATGCCCAGTGTATAATGGGCCCATAGATTGCTGCTCCAGTGTTGATCTGCCCCATTTAGAATGCTCCAGTATATGATTGGCCCTGGATGATGCACCAGTGTTTGATGGGCCAATATAATGCTCCATATATAATGGGCCCCATTTATAATGCTCTAGTGTATATTGGGCCCCGTTAAATGCTGCTCAGTGTCTTATGTTCCCCATTGGAATGCTCCAGTTATATGATGGGCCCCATGCATGATGCTCCAGTCTTGATGGAACCCATATATCATTCTCCAGTGTATAATGCTCCCCATTATATTGCTCCCAACATTAAAAAAATGAAATACTGTCCTCGCTGGGCACTGCTCTACTCTGGAACCTTAGTGTCGCATCTACCAGCTCTCTGCACTTGGACTGTTCAGGCAGAGGGGTACAGCGTGGCACATCGCACTCTCTAACCTGAATGTCACTGTCAGGAAATGCGGAAGACGTCACAGTGGTGGAGCATGGAGAGGTAAGTATTGCAAGTGCTGTGGCCCTCAGCAAGCAGGAGGGCCCACTCGTGGGTGACAGCACTGGCATAGGGCCCCTCATAGTACATCGGTGTCTCTGTCACCGTTACCATCAGAGACACTTTTGCGTACTTGAGGGGCCTGTGCCAGAGCCGTCACCCACGATCGGCCCCCCCCCCAGCTCAGGGAACCGGCACTTGCCCGGGTGCGCCAGGTGCTGACGCCGGCGCGGGGGGGAAACAGCCCAGTTAGAGGGGGAAAAACTGGCATATGTTCAGGTATAGGCTGGACGTTCAGCAGCTGCAAATGGAGGAATTGGAGAAGTCGGAGGAAAGGGGACAAAGCGGACATTTTGCTGGCAACCTATGTAATCATCAGGGGAAGGTGGTACAAAATCCTTTGAAACCCAGGCATGGTTCATTTTAATGAAGGTGAGATCACCACATTTGGGTCGACAGCCGTCCTTCTTTCTGTCAGGATTGATCCAGGTGCACTGAACACTTTCTGATAGCACACACAGCAGGGCAAGCGAGTCCTGTAGGCATATTGTGCCAATCAGGCCAGGTGTCCAGTTTACAGGCCTAGTATCAAAGGGGAAGAACTGTGAGGGAGAACATCGATGGGGAGGAGAGGTAATTTGAACCATAGTTGACAACTGCTGTCTCCTGTCTGTTGCAATCGATTCAGTATTACCAGTCGTGTGAGCGTTACTCGAGAAATCAGTCACAACATGTCATGAAACCCAGTCTTCAACGCCACTTCGCTGTGTGCACCACGAACACCTCTTCAATTTGGCCCAGTACGACTCGTGGTAGAACCTGCACCGCTGCTGTGTGCTGGGAATATATCAACAAACGGTTTTACCAGAGTTGCTTGTTTGTTCGCCAATATTAACTCTAGGTTCCCTGTGGCATGATGTTCTGTAATTTGCCTTTATAGCATGGATCGAGGATGCTGGCCAACCAGTAGTCATCATCCTTCATAATTTTTGGCAATGTGGTGGTTCCCTTTTTAGGATCCGCAAGACATCATCACACATTGTGGGCCAATGTCCAGGTGTCAATGATGCACTTAGAGTGGTGGGTGGAGGAGGACTTTCTGCCAAAAAGGGGTACTGTATCAGAAAGTACACTGTATACAGTGTAGGGGTAAATTTTTTTTTAAAAAAAAAATTTTTTTTAAAAATTTTTTTAACCATCTTTTTCTTTGAGTTTTTTTTTATAAATTTTTTGGGGGTTTTAAATTTATTTCCTTTAGGCCTGTGTATTTAATTTTTTTTAAGGGGTTTAAAAGAAATATTGGGATTTAATTTTAAACAAAATTTTTTCCTAAATTATTTGTGTTTTTATTTTTAAAATCAAAAATTTAAAATTTAAAAAATTAATTTTAAAAAAAATTTAAATTTTTTTTAAAATTTTAATTTTTTTTCCCCTTTTTTTTTTATTAAAAATTAAAAAAATTTTTTAATATTTTTTTAAAAAATTATTATTTTAATATTTTTTAATTTTTTTTTTATTAAAATTAAATTATATTTATAATTTTTAATTTTTTTTTTATAAAATTTAAATTTTTTTTTAAATTTTTTTATTTTTTTAAATTAATTTTTTTTAAATTTAAATTTAAAAATTTTAAAAATAATTATTTTTTTTATTTTAAATTTAATATTTAAAATTATAAAAAAGTTTCTTTTTTTTAAAAAAATAAAGGAATTTTTAGAATTTAAAAAATGTTTGGGTAATTTTTAATTCTGTATAAATTGTTAAAAATTTTAAATTTAATTTTACCAAATAAAAAACTAAAAGGTTTATTAGGTTTTTAAAAATAAATATTGTTAAAAATCTTAAATTTCAGTAAAAAAACCCGGTTATTTTAATAAAACCCAAAAAAAAGGAAAAACGAAAAAAAGAAAGGTAATAATAAGGAAAATATTTTAAATTGGGTAAATTTAGGGTAAAAAGACCCTTCAGGCTCAGTAGGAGTAAAAATATAAAAGGTGAAAAGGGAGTATCATGAACGGTATCTTTTATATGAAATTATAATTAAAATTTAATAAAACCCAAGGCCAAAGAAGGATTTGACAAGAATAAAAAAAGCCATCCCAAAAATAATTACACATATGGGCTATTGGTTCCAGTGTCAATGATGCACTTTGTGGTGGGTGGAGGGTACTTTCTGGCAAAAAGGGACTGTTTCACAAGTGTCGTTGTTACGATGGGGTAATTGTAAATCTCCGTAATATTTCCGGAGTAACAGACAGACGCTCACAGGTCTATGGATTTTGACAAAAATATAAAACTGAAACGGGTACGTATCACCATATACCAGATGTTATAGTTTGAAAAAAATTGTAATCTCCGTATTATTTCGGAGTCGCACGAAGCTCTCGGTCAGTATGGATTAAACAAGAATATAATGTTTGGGATCGAGTTCCCCCCTGCCTGTAAAAGGGGAATCCGAACATCCTCGTGGGGTCCCCCATCCGTCTCGGCCTGGTGCCTGCTCAGCAGAGATGTCGGCCCAGCATCCGCCTTTAATTGGGCAGAGGATACGGCTGCCTCCCGGTCCTCCATTGTAACCGTGAGGTCACGGCAAGCAGCGAGTTGGGACTAAGTCCTTTGTGTTCTTTTCTGAGCATGTCAGGGTAAGATCTCTCATAGGGATAGGGGGTCCGGTTTGGTACGCAATATTGGGCCTCCAGGAAGGCTGAGCTGCTTTAATTTGGAGGTTTCCCATTGGCTTTTTGGAGGTCCTGTTCTGCTATATAAAAGGTGTGATGAAGCAGGCGGGGTAGTTTTTGTTTCATGCTTGCCAGTGTGGTCATGTATGTTGGTTAGGTCTGCTGAAATAAGCCCCTGAATACCGGCACCTTGGTGAGGAGGGTTTTGGAAGACGTGTTCAGGGCTCAGCTGAAAATGCATTAGAAACCTGGTACTCTGGTGAGGAGTTATTGTTTGTGTTCTAATTGCGAAACAGACTGCAATCCCTTAGCGTCATCTGTGTCAATGTGAGTCTAAACGGAACAGTTTTGTCCAGTTTGTGAATTTTAACAGAGTCCGCTTTATCGCCTATTGCGTACAGATTTTTTTGCGCTTGGAATAACAGCGTTCGCCCATACCGCCATATAGTGCTACCGGCGTTTACATCTGAAGTCTGCGGGGATACAAGTTCGCTCATACGCCTATTTGCGCCATTTATACAGCAGGTCTTTCCTGCACGGGGGGAACCCGGGCTGCGAACGCACAACCACAACTGTGGATGTTACCGCTCGTGTTCAGGCTGCTAGGTGGCCGCAGCCTGTTTGTCCTCGTACCTCTGCTCCGACCTTTATCTCATCTCCCGCTTCCAGACAAGTTTGTGGTGACGTAACATTGTCGGGGTTTGGTGTAGGCTCTATACAGTTTGAGCTTCGGCAGCACGTTTTCCATGAAAGGGTCAAGTGGCCTTCATTGTGTCTCTTGTCGGACAGGCGCTTGGATGGGCAATGCCGCTGTGGGAGTGCGACGTCGTGTGGGTGGAGTTGCTCCTGTTTTTTGGATACCCGATACCGATACCGGAAGTCCCAATTAAGTTTGGGGAAAAAAAATTCGAAATTAAAAAAAACCCATTCTTGCCTTGTAGGTTAATTGTACTGAAGGAAAACAAAAGAGTAATGTAAATGTATTGGGGGAGGTTGAGGGGACATTAAGGCTTGATGTTTAACCCAATCCAATGGAATAGCTTTAAATTTTTTTTTTTTTAGGAAATACGTCGGTTGACAAAAGAAATTGCAATGTTGTTAACCTTTTTTCTATTTTGGAAAAAATTTGTATGTTTCACAACTTCCATGCTCTTAACCTTTTTAATTTTGCCACCTTTCTCCTTCATAATCTTCAGCAGCATATCTTTGCATCAAATTATTCTTCTCTTACCTTCTTTTTCTTCTTCTAAAATTCTTGCTTTTCATCTTTTTGTTAAAATTACTCTATTGTTTCTTTTTAAATTTATTCTTCTTCAATTTAGTCCTTTCATTTTTCATCATATTCTTATTTTGAATGATTCCGTATTGTAATCTGTAAAAGTATGATTTTTTCTCGTTCCGTTCTTGCTGCCACAAAAGATTTAAATTACAAACAGTATTTGTCCGTGTTCAGTTTAGCCTGCAGCACAGGCATTTCCAGGGGACCACGGGAGGAAGGGGCTCACCCCATACACGCTTAGTCTTTTCTGCTTAAATTTAGAGCATATATTTTGTTCTGCATTTTGGTCTTATACTTCATGTTCTTCTGCTTTTAGATCTTCGCTTATTTTTTCTTGTGTCTCTTGTTCTGTATCTTGATTTGAGCACAACCTTGACCAGTGATTTCTGGACAGGTTTCTAAGCAGGAGGTACCGTGCTCCAAAGCACTACCCAGGAACCCCCAGCGTTGCTGGAACCGGATACGAGAGGGAGGCACCTAGGCCAAGGCACTGCGGAAAAACCATTGGGGGCATGGAACCCCGCGGGTAGAAGGTAAAGACCATGAAAAGTAACGAGGACCAGTGATGTGCTGGAACCCGTGGGGCAGCAGAAGGAAAGAGCCAATGGCACAACCGAGGACCGTGACGTTACTGGGAACGGTTTACTAACGGAGGTACCTTGCTCCAAAGCACTACCAGGACAACAGACATTGCAGGAACTCGGTACCGAGGGAGCACCTAGGCCAAAGGCATGCGGAGAACCAGTTGACGGATGGAACCCCGCGGGTAGAAGAAGGTACAAAGCCAATGCAAGTAACAGGACCAGCACGTGTGGAACCCGGAGGGGCAGCGAAGGAAAAGAGCCAATGGACAACCGGGACCAGTGACGTTCTGGGACACGGTTACTAAGCAGGAGGACCTGTGCTCCAAAGCCTCCAAGGACAGCAACATTGCAGGAATGGTACCAGATGGAGGCACCTAGGCCAAAGGCACTGGGAAAAACCAAGTGCGGTACTGGGAATGGAGGGTACCATAAGGCACCATGAAAAGTAAGTTGCAGGCCGCCAAGCGTCTTCATTACCAAATCACACTCCACAGGGGTGTTTCCTATTTTCACCGGAAAGAGCCTTATTTACTATCCCCGCACACATAGGAATCACCAAATGCAGGCACCATAGAGCGGATAACCGGAATGCAACTGCAGGAAAAATTTTGGAGGCTATTTACGTTGACACTGCCAGGAAATAGCTGTGGTGCTTAACCAGGGTGGGCATGAGTCAGTCCCGTGCCCAATTACCCGTGAACAACTGGCGGTGTTGGAGCCCAGGGATGAGGAGGAGGACAGGGGGAGGCGCATGACTTTTTGTCGTACCAACAGCAGGGGAACAGTCCATTACTCAACCCCAGTAAAACAGGGCAAGTGTTGACGGCTACAGCACTTACAGGCAACAATGGCGTGGTTGGAGCCCGGGTCCAAGACGATTCAAGCTTCCCCTCCCTCGGAAACACACACTGTTGATAACCATCGTTTCACCGCCTCCAAATTGCCCGTCAGTCAGAATTCTTAAGGAGCCAGTGGCCGCTTCTGTTCTCAGAATCTGTTGGTTTGCAAACAGGGGCCAGCCAGCAGCATTCTGGAAGTGAAAAGAGGGTTTTGCGTGTGCGCAACGCGTGTCCTCTGAATTGAAAGGGGGTGAGACAGTGCCGATGGTAGCACACCGCAGAACGCATTGATGATAGAGACTCGGTGCCAGTTTCTTTGAGCATGGTGGTGGCCAGACCACCCAAAGCAGCAGGTGTGGAAGAGGTTAGTGGGATGATGAGGTTCCAAAACCCAACAAGGGTGAGGAACAGGAAGGGTTGGTAGCACTCGAGGAGCGTTGCCCAACGGTACAAACAGGAGGGGAGTTAGGCTGCATAATCTGTTGCCTTTGCCTCCATTTTGGCACCTGTTCGGATTTCTCTTACAAAATTAAAAGGACGCTCCAGGACTTGCACTGGTGGTCCTTTTTTTCACCACTTGCAGATGATATTTGCTTGTCAAAATCAAGCTGTGTAATCAAAAAGTAAAAAGAGGTAAAGTATCAGTAACCTCAAACCACAAATATTGTAAAATGTGCGGAGAAACACGTATTTGATTACAAAGCACATGAAGATGTACGTCTAGAGAGAATCACTGCACAATTTAACTGCATATTCATGGTTAAATTTGAAATTTTTATTGCAACTTGATGTGAAAAAAGAAAATAGCATGAGACTACTGCTGACGTTTTGGGAACGCAGTGCCTTTATAAAGTCGCTGGAAGAGATAGAAAAAATTTAAGTCAATGACAATGTATAATTTTACAAATATAAAAGGGGAAGATATATTTACATAGGAATTAGGAATCATGTTAAACATTTGGGTGTACTGAGAACAAGGAGAATTATCCCCAGGGTATGGGGGGGATAATGTTGTTTTTTGTTGATTTTTGGGAGTGTTAGAAAACAGGGGGATGGGGTATTGAATATTAAGGAATGTTAGTCTTACGTCTTGGTGATCAATTAAAGATTTTTGTCAGGTTACGATCAAATTTTTTGACAATGTAAAAATGTGGGTCACAATTGAGTTGTCTGTAGGTTAGTTAACGACGTTGTCTATGAAATTTCGGCAATAGATTGGGTCTTATTATAATAACGTAGCACCCCTTATTGCTGGTTTAATAATAATGTTGGGTTATCTTTCGAGATTTTAGGCTTGTTTATCTGTGGGTGTCAGGTTGTGGGTTCGGGTTGTTGGCCAAATCTCGGCAAACCATCCACGGCCAGGTTGAATGTGGCATTGCAAAACTCCTGCCCCCTTGAAATGCTGTCATTCGGCTGGTGGGACTGACAGTTTACGGAACTTAATGGCATTGGCATCCCACAATACAAGTGCCAAGTGTTTATTTCAGGGGCAAGCCGTCCCTGGTCTGCAAAAGCAGTTGTTGGGGGTTTTAAAAAATTAACAGCGTACTAAACCCGTCAGTAGCAATGTCCACCTCCACCGCTGGTGGACCAGTACCCAGGCCAGGGCGATACCTTTCCCTTATGCCCTTGGGTCAATGTTGTGGGCCGGGTACAGTCTTGCGAGTGGGCTGTAGTGTTCAGGCAACTAAAAAGGATTGGGGAACAAGTCTGAACATTGACTCCTCCTTCTCCAGTTCCTCAGAAACTCGTTGCAGGAGCGTCACGGTCTACCCCACATGGACCCGTGAACGCTTAATAAGAATCTTTAGCTATATACCCAACAGATTACGCAGCGCTTTACAGTTTAACAGTTTCAGAACACAAGCTAATAACAACGTTACAATACAATAAAAAAGCAATATAATCCGCACACCTCGTGAGAGCTTACAATTTAAAATATGTGGGGGGATACAAAGTACAGGTGTTTATTCAATGGTGTATTTACAATGTGGTCCGCCATTTTCAGGGTGAGGGATGGATGGAGATAGTGAATGGGCTACACACACACCGTTACACGTGAAGACTTTGATTAGTGAATGTGAAGGCCCCCTCTGAAAAAATGTGTTTTGAGTGTGGAAGTAGGGTGTTTTAAAGGGGAAGTTGAAGTCTCCAGGTAAGGGTTGGTATTCTGAGGACATGAAAGTGCGGCAGCCAGGAGGAAGTGGTCAAGGAACTGTGTGGGCGAGCCTGGGTCCGATATTTACCGCTACTCTGAGGGAGAGGGGACGAAAAAGCCGAGGTGTGGACCTAATAATTTGCAAAATCTTAATAAAATTTAATGTAATAAATTTTCATCTAGTATAAAATATTTAACCATTAAGCCTATTACAGAAAAGGAAGTGAAAAAAAAAAATTGTGCTTAAAAAAAAAAGTGCAAAAAAGTGGAAGGGCGTTAAAAATATTTAGGAAAAAGAAAACTAACATCAAGTGCTGTGGCTGGTAAGAGCCAGACCATAACTGAAATCGTTGGAATAGCGGTGATTTTCTCCCCATAACCAAGTAACATTCTGGGAGAGGGGTGTAGAGTCAACGATCAGCAACTAGTCGGTAGATCAAAATACCCTGAAAAAAAAAAAAAAAAAAAGTTATTTAACATTCATAAGATACTTTTATTTTATAAAAAAAATAATATTTTAACATCATAAATAATTGTATTTAAAAAAAAAAAAAAAAGAAATTTTTTAACATTCCTAAGATAATTTTTTTTAAAACATAAAAAAAAATATAATACACAGCAGGTTTTATAAAAAACCAGACTTCCACTGTAACCTTTATCCTTGCAAGCTTAACACAAATTGAAAGGTAACAGCAGGGGTGGGCTGTCCCTGACAACGAGCAAACCCTTCTTTTTGGGAGGCCACCATCTCCTTAGCTTTCTGGTTCTTTTCTGGGAATGAGCTTGTCTCCAACCAGCCGGAATTCCATTGAATGGCACACCATGGTTTGGTATTAGACCCTCCAAAAAGTGAAGCCAACCACAGTTCCCATTTCTCATGAACTTTATTTGAACTGGCTGGCCAAACATTAGTTTCTCACAAAGGAGCTAGACCCTGAGTGGTATAGGTGAATCTTCCAGCATGACCTGTTTGTTAGATATTGCCTCTACACCTAAAGAAAATCTCTAGAATCCGCCCTTTTTCCCATGGAAACAACAAAACCCCACTTAGCATTGATCCACTCCCGCCAGGATACTGCAATGCTTTATTACTTGGCCTCCCCATTACTCGACTATCCCCTCTCCAGTCCATCCTTAATGCAGCGCCAGGGCCCATCTGGCAAATTGGTTCGGCGCGTCCGCTCTTGCCAGTCCTTACACTGGCGCCCATTCATTATAGGATCAATTTCAAAGTAGGTTTTCACCCACAAAGTCTCCACAGTGCAGCCCCCCCTACTTCCTACCTCATTTCTTCATCGGCCTAACCGACTGCTGCCTCTGCAAAGACTTTCGACTAACCTCTGCAAAAACCGTACCTCCCCACTCCCACTCCAAGACTTCTCCCGCGATTCGAAAACCCTTTGGGAAGCCTACCACAAGAAATTAGGACATCCACAATTTGCCGGTTTCGGCGCTCCCTCAAAAACATTTGTTCGAGTGGCCTATCACATTAAAATAACCAAATCGTTCTATGTTTAAGTGTTATGTGGGAGCCCTTCACTACTCCAATCCATGCCTCACTCCCTCAAGAGGGGCTGGACCATCATTGGAAATACCATTATTTATTAACACCTGTACTTTGTATCTCCCCCACCTCTTGTGATTGTAAGCTCTCACGAGCAGGGTCGGCTTATTTTGCTTTAATTATTGATTGTTAACGTTGTTACCTATGACTTGGTTTTGAAACTGTTAAGTGTAAAGCGGTGTGGAATATGTTGGCGCTATATAAAAAAAGATTATTATTATTATTTATCAAAGGGAGAAGAGGATTGGCCTTGACAAGGTGCCCGATTGCATCTTAAGTCTTATTGAATGTTGGACCAGCCCCACCATAAAAGCAGCAATAGAGTGTCGGGGAACCTGCTTGGGATTTCGTCAAAAAGAAGACTACTTTGATGTAATGTACACCAATTCGAGAAAAAATGACAAGGATGGGCGTAAGCACGCTCAGCAAGTACAAGCAGCATTGCTTGAAGGAAGTAACTTGAGCGTGATCAAAATTGAATAAATAAAATCTCAGACTACAGTGAAACAACTCTTAGTGTGAAAGGGGCTTTTTGTGTCCTTCTACAGTGTTTTAACCAATGTATGGAAAAGGATGGAAGCACGTCACATTAAATTTTAATTGAATGGGAAAGAAGAATTAATAAGAAAAAAAAAAAAAAAAAGTGTGAGAGGACTGTGCAGTGCCACATACAGCGTTGTATCCGAGCAAACTGCAGCGCGTCACCTGCACCACACACACACCTTGCAGAGCTGTGAAAAAAAAACATGCAAGGCAAAAGGAAGATGTACACAGCGGTTGGTAAAGTAGCCTGCTAAACCCAAAGTACAAAAAAATTTGCAATCTCTAACTGCCCTCGGTCAGGAGCACGTTCTGTCCCAAATGAATTAACAGCACGTAGCTAAAATGGCGGCTTATCCGGCAACAATACCTTCCTTGTGTCACGGTTAGGGTTGCATGTGTCTATTATATGAGTGCGTAAAATGTAACGTTCCAACTTATTCTGCCCTTGGGAGAAAAAAATAAGACGCAGTAATCTTTACTGTAAAACTCCACCTTGCGCAACAAAAAAGCACTTTCCCTCTTCGGTTCCTGCGCTGACAGGAGAGGGGTTTGAGATGTTCCTGATTTAACCCAGGTATCAAGCATATCGGCCGATAGGGAGCATTAAAACCACCACGGTGGTGACTTAATTTGGTGAATCGAACCAGTGAAGAACTGTAGGTCGATGCGAATGAATGTGCGATCACATGAACCGTTATAATAACCCTTGTAACACGAGTAACTTTTAGACTTTGGACCAAAACCCCGAACCCAATGGCAGTGAATATTCTTCTATTCGGGCCAATGACCTTGTTCCAGAAAAAGATTATATATTGTGCACAGGGCTATTAAGGGGAGTGGAAGAGGCAGATGTACAACGACATATATGACCCGCGCCCGTATCAGTGACCTGCCAGATTGGTGCAGATGGGGCCAAACCAAACTTGGCGCTTCCCGACCTATTTTTTAATGGTGAAAGTTTGAATCACGGAGCAATGGTGTTTTTAATATGAAGGGTAAGGAGAACTAGGGATGGCCGGAACTTTTTATGGGCGCAGGGAAGGAGTAATGCGCCGGAAACTAATGGTTATAGACAACGCTAAAAAAGAAGTCGCGACAAACTATCGCAGGCTAGCAGGTATTACGCGATGGTCCGGCAAACAAGACAAGTTCATCAACAGGTTAAAATAGATGTAAGCAGGCTAAGGCTAACTTACCCCGTATGGGTTATCGACGAGAGAAAGCGTAATAAACAATTATAGAGCCGATTTTTATTGTTAGGTTGCAAATGAGGGAGACTTTAGCACGCTAGCGAAAGGAAATCCATTGTCATAACATTACAGTGTTAACGAAAAAACATGGGATCATGAACACGACCCCGAACCTTAAACACTAGTGTTTTACGATACTGCTCGTTATCAAAAATAGGATCGGAATGGTATCGCCGATATCACTAAATACGGCTAAAATTTTCCCATTCCGTACCGGAAGTCCCATGTAAGTCATGGGAACAAAATTTGCAACTAAAAAAAAACCTTTATTTCCTTGTAACATTTTATACACACTTGAATACATATATATATAAAATATATATATATTATATAAATGTCATTGTGACATATTTATATACATATTGTATAGTTTATACCTTCTACAAAAAAAAATATCCCTGATTCAATTGCCGGGAAAGCGGCTTCTGTGAAAAGACAGAACACCCGACATGAAATGAACTTGGTGTACATAGGGTAACCTGTCTTTTCATGCGTTTGAATCTGTTTCACAAACAAATTTCATCAGTCTATGTGTGCAAAATTTCACACTGTTGGGGTTAATTAAAGGGTAAATTCGTTGTAAAAAAAACGGACTTTTTTGCTACGAATTTACACTTTAATTAACCCCTAAGGTGTGAAATTTTGTCACCATTGATGATGTAATTGTTTGTGCAAATAGATGCAAAGGACATGAAAAGACATGGTTAACCCTATGTACACCCAGTGTCTTTATGTGGGTTCTGCATTTTCACAAAAGCCGTCAATTGAATTGCGGGTATTATACAGTAAAGTGTTGAACATAAATTAAAAATTAAAATTTTATATAGTGTCAAAATTCAATGACTGTTATATTATAATTATAATATTATATTATAATATGAGGTGTAAAATTGTTTAAAAAAAATGCGTGGGGCTCCCCCTATTTTTTGCAACCAGAAGCAAGCCACGAATGGGGGCGATAAAATGCCAGAGAGGGACCATTATTTTTGGCCCCCCCCCTGGCTAATAAATCTGCCCCAACACCCCAAAAAGACAAATCTAAATTAGATTCACCCTTTCTGGCACTTGCCGTTTTCCCATTGCCCTGTAGCGGGGGGCGAATGGGTTAATATGGGGT